>JZKD02S0235522.1:0-11912 GCA_000966675.3 Picea glauca
GTTCTTACCTCTCGTCTTAAAGTTCCCCTGCCACCAATATAATGCTACTGTCTAGGAATGATCTATTTCCTAACTATTTCTTACCTTGAGACAACTCCTTGACAACGATGCCAAAAATGAGGGGTGTTGTATATGCACTAAAAACACACTGAAAACCCTCAATTAAATTGTCAACCCAGGGTAAGTAAACTTAGAGTTGTAGAAAAATAAATGTCAAAGTTAGAAGGGATAGTAGTAGTATAGTCTAACTAAGGGAGTTGCTATCTAAGGGATAATCTATTCAAGCAAAGCTATCTAATGAGCAAACCCTACTAAGCAACTTTAAACTATGTAACCTAAGTACTTTTGGATCAAGGATCAATGGATAGTTCTAAGAAAGCAAGTAAAAATCCTATGTAAAACAAACTAGTTCATAACAATAAGCAAAAGAAGCTATTAAGAATAACGATAAGTAAATAACAAAAACAAACTACTTAACTTGCCTACCTAAATTCAATGATAAACTACCTTATGAAAACAAGTAAATAAACAAGCAAGCAACTATTCTAGTAAAGTAAGTAAACAAGTAAGAAAAACAACTAGCTAACCTATTAAAGCAAGTAAACAACTAACTACTCTAAGATAACTTCTACTGCAAGTAATCTATTTAAAACTTCTCATTGAACAACTATCTAACCTAAGAGGCAAGTGAACTATATTCTTAATTCAAACTTCAAACTATTTCTAATTCATACAAGGAAATCTATATAATTGAAAGCAAGAAGAACTAACAACTAAATTTTAATCTATGATAAAAAAACTTCTTTTTAACTTATCAAAGAAAAAGACTATCTACCCTACAACAACAATAAAACTATCTACGAAAGCAAGAAACTATATCTTCTGATCTACGAAAGCAGGAAACTATCTTTTAACCTATGACAACTCAAATATAGTGTTGGTGGTTGTGTGAATGTATCCGGTGTCTGATAATATCTCGATGGCACTTGTCAACAAAGTATAATTCAAGTGGTATAAGCTCAACACTGATCTCGATAGCAAAGTGAAAGGTATGGATTAAACAATCCAATGAGAATTTAGCCATTATGGAAACAATGCTAATTACCCTTCATATTCATTTTTTAACCATAAAAAATATAACGAGATCATAATTGTACTTCTATACTATGTAAGCAAAATTCATACTCAAACTCAACCATTAACTAAGAATTGTAATTGCAATCTAATTCTAGGAAATAAATTACATAAAGTGAAACTATGTTATATCTATCTTAACAATTCAAACTGCAACAAGGAAAATGCTTAAGAACAGAAATTAAAACATGACATTAAAAAAAGTAAATGACCAAATACATTAACCAACAACTAATTAATTAACATCTACATAAAAATGAAATAAGCAATCTATAATTAAAAACTAAAATTAATCCTATCCATCCATCAAATCCTTCTTAAAGAAAACTCAAATTAAAACTCTGTTCTACTATGTTTTAAATTTAATTCTAAAATCATAAATAAAACATAATCTAATATCTAATTGCACATGGGGTTAGTCTATAAATTTGCAAATTTGTTCATAACTACAAGATCAACACATACTAACACAAGCCTTCATACTAACCGGAAAAAAAGAGTTAAGACAATTAAACTGCAATAGCAAATTAATTAACAAAATAATAATGCATGTACAGGAAAACAACTAGACAACTAAATTGTAAAATGCATAAACAAATTAAAAAACAGTTACCAGACTATTGCTAGCCCCCCCAACAAGTCGTGGTCACTTCCTAAAAGCACACCGCGAACTCAGTAATTCGATTTCACCATGAAAACTCAAAAACACAGTTTTTATATAATCTGGCAATGAAAAATGGAAAAACAGAGTAAAATCGTGTTTTTCTCTATCACACTGACACTTCGACTGCTTAACTTCTATCTGACCACAACGATGGTATTTATAATATTTACAGACCAAGTGGTCGACCACAGGAGGGTCGAACCACTTCTAAAATCGGCAAATTACATTAATGGTGCCCTAACTTCCAAAATAGAGCAAGTCAATAATCACCCTTCTTAACAACTTAAACTAAGTTGTCAAGGGTTCAGTAGTTGGAGGGGGAAAGCATGAGAAAAACCCATGTTCCTGAATCTCCCACCACTGGCCGCCAATACCATAATCACCAAATCACCCACCGTTTTTTTGCAAGACGCAGTGCTGGACAAAGTGTCGGACCGGGTATCGTATTGAGTACTGGAAGGAGTGTTGTACTAAGTGCCAGAAGCAGAAACATGATGCATTTTTTTCCTGTAACACCAAAAAACGTGATTTAGATCCTTGAAAACATAAAAAAATGGTGAATTATACTCAATATCAACTTAAACATGAATCATACGTACCTGGTGTAGATCATACTGTTTTAGCACAAAATTCTTCAAAAAGCTTCTCCAAAACATGAAAAACACATATGTACATTCGGCAAAAGTGTCTAATAACTGTCATAAAATTGATCATATCTCGGGCCCAACAAATAGGAAGATCCATTTGAACGTACAAGAGACATTGAATAAGGCATGGGAAAATTACAAGGGCTAACATGTTTAGAAACAAAATGAGAAAACATTTAAGGTGGTAGATATATTTTGGTTGGGTATAAATAAACAAAGGCTACAAATTCCTAGCAACAATATCAACGCTTTGTAGTATGGTCCTTTTGAAGTGTTTGAGAATGTGGGTGGTAATGAAAATAAACTCATTCTAGCCCCATATATACACATTTACTCAGTAATGAATGTGGAGAATATAGAAATCTATGAGAATTCCATGTTGGACCAAGAAAATACTGCCTTCCATATTGGAACATGAAACTAATAATCAATTCTTACCTGCCATAGACGACCTAGCATCAGTAGCTTAAGTGTTGGTTTTGGAGCTTGATTATATTCCTAATTTAGAGGTATTGTTGCAGCCATGTTTGGATCCCATTTCCTGACGAGGGGTGTGGGGGGAATTCCCCCCCCACATCTGTCTCCAGGGGGGGAATTTCCTTGTAAAGTATTGTAATTTAATAGTCAATATGAACCATTCATCATTAGGTTGTGGATCCGACAACAAAAGTTATGTTAGGGATTTTTTTCCCTAGAAGGAAACCCTCTTTTATGTATGAGGGAATTGTATTGTGGTTGTGTATGTGATTGAATATTGTATTATGAGAGAGGATATTGTGAGAAAATAAGAGGAAGTTACAGTGGGTATGATGTAGCTTGTATCCCTTCATTTGTTGGATAATAATAAAGGAAGGACCAACAATTTCTTTTGTGGATGTAGCCCACATTGAGTGAACCGGATATATCTTTGTATGTATTGTATTATGTATCTTATGTGTTTTATTTATTCATATATTTTTATTTTATTTCTCTACAATCCTATTTTACAACAATCGATATCAGAGATAAAATTATTCGCAGGAAAAGAGGGTTCCTAGTTCGAGTGGGAGCAATGGCGGAAGATGGAAAGTTTAGGGTCAAGAAATTTAACACCCAAAACTACCAGTTATGGTGGTATGAATTATTTTGGGAATTAAATGAATGCAGAGATACAACAAGGAAACATACAAATATAGTAATGCACATTTTTTATTAATGAAAGGAATGTACATAAACTGTAAAAATACATAGTGAATGAACTCGCTAGAATGGTGGCAGCTTATCTCTGAGAAGAGATGTGACCATTACACTCATTTGAGAGAAGATGTTGTTTACAATCATGGTCCAAAGGCCTTTTTATCATAAATAAAATCCAAAACCCTAACCACAAAATATGAGATGCCAAAATGTTTGTGGGCCCCAATGGGGGTAGTTGATACATCAACTTCTCGAGGGCATAACTTTTGCATACGATCTCTGATTGGGGTACATGATAACTCATTGGAAAGGTATATCCAAGAAGAAACAATTTATATCGGGCCTGAGATAGAGCCTATACCAATCACTTGGTCCCCCAAACATAAAACAAAAATGTTGTTTAAGGCCTCTAACTGGCCCCGAAAGTTTGGGACCTGAAAAACTATAGAAAAACTTCCAAGGTGGAAAACTATATTTCGGGCTAGTGGAATAGGTGGGTGGCCACCGATATCCACCTAGATCACTCCTCCCCACTTAGGAAGAAATTATATCCAATGCATCAAATTCTCGAAGAATATTTTTCTAAATATGAACCTTGGTGAGCTTCTTTCCTTGCAGAAGAAGTTGTCCTGCTTAGCTTGTTTAAGGTTGTTGTGAACCTATTGTTGTAGGGGTTGGATCCATTCAACCAATCTATATGCATGATCTGCATCAGTCTGATTTTGGGATGAATCTATCATTGAAGGTGCAACATGAAGAGTATGAAGGGATCTGTTATGACTTTTCTTGATTGGGCAGTGTGGAGGCACCCCTGTATGTGAAGTAAGAATATCTTCGTGTGATTCTACAATCTTGTCGATATGATTTTGCTGGATAGAAAGGTCTTGGGCCTAGGATGCATTGGTTTCAATTTATTTATGTTTTCCTTATGACTGGATCGTAAAGAATCTAAAATTTGTCATATCAGATACTACTTTGCGGAACTATTTTTGATGGACAACAGTTGAAACTACCTCTGTTACCCTGTAGAGCTGACCCCCTAAAGAAACAATAACACTATGGGGTTAGGAATCATAAACAACATGAAAATTACACAATATGGTTGGTTTAACAGAACATCACATACTTCCAATGGGATAACATCACATAGTACCTCATCCTTGAATGGATTGATGGGGTAGGACAAGCATCACTTTTGGCTGACGCGTGTTGGAAAATTGATTTGGATAGTTGGTTGTCATTGATTTCAACCCTTAGAGATTGATGTCAGCCCTTGGAGAAGTATAAAATCCCTAGATATATGGTTGTCATTGATAGAGTGCTTGATGTTAGCAGATGTGATGGGTGCATTTAATGAAGTCTACCTAAAGCCTCATAGGTGTGGTTATGGTACCCAAAGTTGGTTGAGGAATATGTACATGAATGATACTGTAAATGTAGGTAATATACTCATATATGGATAATCCTTGTCATGTTGTTTTTGGTGATAGGTGGTATGCCACGTGGTTCCTTATGACTAGGGAGATATTCACTTGTGAAGTTGGAAGCTCCAAGGAATGGTCAAGAAGACCCTAATTGTTTACAAGTCATTATTGAAAGGGTAAAGTGGTTATGAAAAGAAATTACTAGAAATCATAAGATTAAGAAAAGAGGTTACTATGAAAAAGTATATAAACACATCAAGGAGTCTCTCATAAATACACACAGTTACATTAAATATCTATCTTATGAGAATGTTATGGTCTAATATTTTGGTCTATTGGTGAATCTGACTGTAAGTATAAGGAAGCAAATAAAGAGTGAAAATTTTGGAGCAACCAAGTGATGGGGTTGTTCTGTAACCCTAATTTATCACGACCTCACAAGTCATCTTGAGGGTGTCCCCAAGGCACCCCCGTGGGTTTCCTAGGGTGCATCACATGAGGCCCCGTGTGACAAGGAGTCTTAGTTTCACGAGGCAAAGGAAAGTTTGGGGAAAATGTTGGTACCAGGCTCTTGAATGTTGTGACAGTGTTACATGTCAATATTATAGTACAACATGCCGGCTATATGTTACATGTATGATTATGTGATTGTATCTTATTCTTGGTGATTGTACGATACATGCTTGAGAGGCATGTCTTGTTGATGCATGTCACATCTTGGTGATATTGTATGGTACATTGATTAGTAGTACGTCTTGATTGTATTGGTATCTTGGTATCTTGTTTGGTTACATGGTGATGACGTTATATGCTTGAGGCTTATTCTTGGTATACTCTTGAATCATTGGCACATGGTGTATGGTTGTCATTTATATTGATACATTGTTGACGAATACACTTGGTATATGAAAGAACATGTATGAGATACATCTCTTGGTGATGTTGGCACTTTGTTGAGGTACACCATTGATGGTACTTTCTTGATATATCCTATGGTACATGGTGTATGGCATGATTGAGTGATATGGTATATGATTGAGATACATTGTTGGTACATGGTATGGCACATGTGTTGATTTACATGGTTGATACATAGTATGGAATAGGTGTTGATGTACATTGTTGATGCACATGGTTGATACATGGTATGGTACATGATTGGTACTTGGTATGGTCTTGATATACATGGTTTATGGTTGAGGCATATGGTATAGATTATGTTTCATGGTTGATGCACTGTATTGTTCCTTACTTGGCTAGTCTAGGAAACACTGCTAATGTGTGTGTAGGATCAAAGTTTTACAACATATAAATGATCATACAAATAATAAACATGACAACAGACTACAAAGTTTGTATTATGATATCTTTGTGGATTACAAAACGGTCGAATGCGGCTAAATAACTGACAATACTCGACTAGATCAACATACAAAGGATCTTATCCGGAATATAAATAAGCAAATGCGGCTGAATAAAATAACAACACTCGGCTAGATCAAAAGACAAAAGGATCTTAGCCGGAATAAAAATAAGAAACTAAAAGATAATACCTGGAATATGGGAGCACTGCGGAATCAATGAAGAATGATGGAAGACCTGGATGATCTTCCCGGTGACTAGGGTGTGTCTTTAAACACCGAAATCATCCAACTGGTGTCTTCCTCCTGGAATACACTGAGCTATCTCTCCTGAGATGCACCTCTTCTCCTCAATGACAAGTCATAATCTACATAATGATGAATTAGGTCGTTGGCCCTTCCTTTATATCTTTCCAAAACCCTAAATCATGTTGAATCCCTAATTCGTTGTTGATTTCCAAAACCCTAAATCATGATGAAAGCATAATTCACTGTTGACTTCCAAAACCCTAAATCACTGTTGAAACCCTAATTCACTGTTGACTTCTATTTTTAGCTCATAATGACTTAAAAGTGCTTTTAACCCTTGTTATCTCAATATCACTTTTCGAATATAACACCTATGACTCGAGTGACCTCTAGTAACCCTGTTTACCCCCTTTTGGCCCTGGCTATAGTCTAACGGGGTGGTTTAGATCATTAAGACTCCTCTTCTGGAGCTCCTATTCGGAAAGAGACATTATAGTCCTCCCTTCCCAAAATTGCTTGTCCTCAAGCAATACCAGTCCAGGGTGCTGCAACACCTGCTCGCTCTCCCAAGTAGCGTCCTCTACTAGAAGCCCTATCCATCTAATCAAACACTCTCTGATGACCCTTCTCCTTAGTTTCCGCTCCCGAAACTCCAAAACCTCCTCCAGAACTAAATCCAACTGTCCCTCCTCATCCAATGGGGGAAGCTCCTCTGATGTGTTAATGAATTGTCCCACTTCCTTTTTGAGGCAAGACACATGGAACATGTTATGAATATTTCTCCCCTCTAGAAGCTCTAGCTCGTAAGCAACCTCGCCTACTCAGCGCATGATCCTGTAAGGACCATAAAATCTGGGCTTGAGCTTCTCGGCCCCACTCTTCTTCATAGATGACTTTCTGTAGGGTTGGAGTCTCAAGAAAACCGAATCCCCAACCTCAAATATGTGCTCTATCCTATGCCCGTCCACATTTATCTTCTGTCGGTTTTGCACCGTCTGCAGGTTCTCTTTCAACAACTTGAGAATCTCCTCACTCTCTATGATCCAATCCTTGGCCTTGGGAGATTTTCTCTCCCCGAAGACCAATTCTACCAAAGTGGGAGCATCATATCCATACAATGCTCGGAAGGGTGTCATACCAATGGACATGTGGAAGGTGTTGTTGTAGCAATATTCTCCTAAATGTAACCACTTTACCCACGTTCTTTGTTGTCCTCCTACATAGTTCCTCAAATACCCTTCAACCCACTTGTTGAGAATCTCAGTTTTCCCATATGTCTGAGGGTGATAGTTGGTGCTAGGTGTCAACTCTATCCCCACCAACCGAAACAACTCTCTCCAAAATGTCCCTGTCACTGACGATGTTCTTCGGCAACCCATGAAGTCTGAAGACCTCCCTGAAGAAAAGATCGGCTACTTGAACTACGTTGTACTCTGTCGGTATGGCATAGAAGTGAGAAAACTTGGTCAATATGTTGACCACTACATAGATACATTCCTTACTCTGGACCTTGGGTAGATCGGTGATGAACTCCATAGATATACTCTCCCATTTTTTCTCTGGAATGGGGAGTGGCTGAAGTAGCCCTGCTGGAAGAGAATGCTCTGACTTGTTCTGCTAGCAAGTCACACACTCACTGACATGTCTCATAATGTCTTGTTTGAGGCCCTTCCATGAGAACCTCTCTCTTATCTATCTGTAGGTTTTGAAAAACCCCTGATGGCCTACTAGAGGTGAATCATGAAATGCGGTGAGGATCTTCTTCTTAAGCCCTGAATCTGGCACCAAGTAAACTCTATCCTTGTAAAATATGACATCGTCAATGACCCTATATCGGTCATCCTGTATATTCCCATCCATCACCTCACAAGAAAACTTGTTCTTGGAATATTCCACTAAGAAGTGGGATTTCCAATCTACTGAAATCTTCATCAAAGAACATGCCGCAGGTCTCCTCGATAGTGCATCGACCACAATGTTCTTCTTCCCCTTGACATACTATATGTCAAAGTTGAATGCTTGTACCTTCATCACCCATTTCTGTTGGCACTCACTAAGGTCCTTCTACTCAAGGAAATACTTCAAACTGTTGTGATCGGTCTTGACCATGAATTTGCTGCCCACCAAATATTGTCTAAACTTGGTCAAGGCATGCATGATTGCCAACATTTCCTTGTCATAAATGGAGTACAACCTCTCAGGTTGACTAATCTTTCGGCTCTCGAATAAAATGGGGTGTCCTCCCTACATAAAAACTACACTGATCCCTTTGCCAGATGCGTCACACTCTAGTACAAATGGCAAGGTGAAGTCTGGTAGTGCCAACACTGGACAAGTGCCCATGAATTCCTTCATGTGATCAAAGGATTCCTGTGATTTCTCAGTCCATATGAAGGCCCCATTCTTGGTAAGATCTGTCAGCGGTGCTCCAAGCTGAGAAAAACCCCATATGAACCGCCTGTAATAGCTACACAGCCCGAAGAAGCTCCTTAATTATGTCACATTCTTGGGTGTCAGCCAATCCAGAATGGCCCTTATCTTCTCTTGGTGCACCTGTACCCCCTGTGCACTGATGATGTGGCCTAAGTAAAGTAGCTCTGTCATACCGAACTCGCGCTTGGATTCTTTGGCATATAATGACTGTACCTCCATGATGCTCAATACCTCATCCAAGTGCCTCATATGCTCTTGACATGACCGACTATAGATAAAGATGTCATCGAAGAAAACCAAGACTGATTTCCTTAACTGATCCCTAAATATATGGTTCATGCAATATTAGAATGTAGCGGGTGCATTGGTTAGCCCAAATGGCATAACCAGGAACTCGAAGTGTCCAAAATGTCATCGAAATGTCGTCTTCTCTATGTCCTACTCTCAAATGTTGATCTGATGATATCTAGAGCGTAGATCAATTTTTGAGAAGAAAACTACCCCATGCAGTTCATCCATCAACTCGTCAATGCGTGGGATAGGGTACCAGTTCTTGATGGTTTTCTTGATCAAGGCTCGGTAGTCAATGCACATCCTCATGGTGCCATCCTTCTTCAGAACTAAGACAACTGAAGAAGAAAATGGGTTGCTTCTCGGTCTGATGTGTCCCATTGTCAACAATTCCTTGATTGCCTTCTCTATCTCATCCTTGAACCTCCTAGGATGATGATAGGGGGGGGTGATCATAGGTTTGGACCCCTCCTCCAACTCAATGGTGTGCTCAAACCCCCTATCAGGTGGTCTCCCTGGTGGAATTGCCTCAAAGACCTACTGATGTTGTCCCAATAAATTCTTGATCTCTATATGGTATTGTTTTCAACCTTCCGAATCCTTCTGAGTAGTGATCAAGCATTCTGCGACATATGCTACCTCCCCATGTCTAAATATTCTCTCCATCCTCTTGGCTAAAACTATCCTGGGTGCTCCTGTTGACATACCTCTTAGAACAACCTTCTTCCCATCCTGATCTCTGAATCCCATTTCCAAGGTTTGGTAGTTGGTAGTGATTTTTCCCAAGGTAATCATCCACTGAACTCCTAACACCACATCTATGTTCGATAGGTCAATCACATAAAATGTGTCTCTCACTGTGTAGTTTCCTAACTTCATCTCTAGTTTTGTAACTCTGTCTAGACACTCCACTATGTGCCCATCTGATACCGCAACATCAAACCCCTCAAACTCCTTTGTCTGAAGTGTCTGTCTCAATACTAGTGAAGCATCGATGAAGTTGTGGGTGGCCCCACCATATATCAGGGAGATTTCCTGTTGCCCCTAAATAATCCCTCTTATACGGAGGGTATCATACATGGGAACACTAGAAAGGGTCTCTATGAAACCTCCCTTTGTTGGTTTCCTCCTGTTAGTCTGTTCTGGCAGTTGTGGGACTATTGGAGGATGGGCTCTTGCCGGTGTCGGTGGTCTACGGGGAGGTTTCTCCTCTGCTGGTGCTGAATCCTCCTTTGAACTAGTGGATCCATTTTCTTGCTCCTCCTCCTCACTGTCCACGCTATCTGTTGCTACCTCAATATAATGAATCTCTCCTTTTCCCATGCACCTGTGGCCTGGGACCCAAGGATCTCTACAGCTGAAGCAAAGATTCTTCCTCATGATCTCTCACCTAGTATCATCATCCAACTTCTCTTTTCCCTTCCACTCTCTCTGGAATGGCTTCCTGTCTTGATCCCTCTAGGGCACAAATGGTTTGGAGAAAGTTTTAGTATTTGGCACTGACTTTGCCAGATCTCGAGTTCGAAAGATGGCATCCTGCAAAGTGGGAGCCCTGTATGCCTTCACCCATCATCTCAAAGGCTCTGTGATTCCTTCTATGAATAGCATGATCAGCCTGGGATCTAATATATATGTCACTTCCATGACTAACTACTAAAAATATGTGATGAACGCCTTTGTTGTGCCAGTTTGTCTCAATTGGGATAGATCCCTGAAGTGTATCTCAAGATCCTTCCTGTCAAACCTATCCATGAGCCTATATGTAAACTCCCTATAAGAGGTGATGCGACTGNTTCCTTCCTACTAGCTAATTCAATGGTCAAAACTTAGGGAAAGAGTCACGTCCTGTCCTGTTTTGTTCTAGATCCAGGTGGATCTAGGGAGATCTGTTAGTGTCTGCACCTACCGATTAGTCCGACAACAGAGAGAGTTTGGGGTCTTGCATTCATTCTTAATGAATCTCTTGGAGACAATTAGGTACAATGAAGGAGAGGGAAAAGAGGGACCCTTGTTCTTCATACTTCCTAGAAAGAGAATCAATAACCATATTTTATTTTCCATTCTTATAAATTATCGCATAATCATGGACACATATCTTGGTCACCCATTTTCGTTGCTCCAGGGATGAAACTCATTGTTCTAGAAAATAGTTTAGGCTCTACTAATCAATTTTAATTTGGAAGTGTTTCCCCAGGAGATAAGGATTCCATAAAATAGAAAACATTTTCTTTTCATAAATTTATTGGACTAAATGTCTCTCCAAATTTGTTTACTAGGGAAGGCCAAAGGCATGCAATATTGCATGAGGACTTCCTTAATTAATTTCCATACAGCATCACATTCTAGGACAAAATTCTTTGTGAAGTCGAGAAGGGTCGTTATTGTTTTTGACATATTACACACTCACATAGGTAATTCTTTTCCTAAGGTTGATAATCTAATGTTGAGAATGCTTCCTTAAATGAGAATATTCTCTCTAGAGAATATTCCCCTACAAAATAGGGTACTCATCTTCATTTCAAAGTCAGTTACA
>JZKD02S0235544.1:8413-21424 GCA_000966675.3 Picea glauca
CTTTTCATGGTGCACATCCTTTAGGAAAGGGTGAAAGTAGACAAATAAGCCCAACATGTTACTTTATTGATGAAATAAATCACGTGTCAAATCAAAATTTGTCTTTCCACTTAAGTTGTAAATTATGCATGTGCTCAAATAGAAAAATGGTGTTGCATGGATCAAATAGTACTCCAATGTGTAATATCCACCTAAGACGATGGGTTTAGCCCCTTAGAACGTCATTAATTCGTAATTTCTAAGTGACAATTTTCCTAGTAAGCATACCAATTAAACTAATTTTGACACTTGCCTAAGTTTTACCTAGGGAAACAATATTAATTGTTTTAAGTGAGTCCATTCGTAGGGAAAACCCACATTTCCTAAGTTTTCAGGTAGGAGATAGGCAATTAATAAAATCAGTGACGGAAAGGGAAGGGGGGATGATCATGTGATGCTTCTCAAAGTTGTAGACATGCGTAGGTCAATCTTTGTGCCTCTAGCTTTATTTTAGCTAGGAATTTCTAGAGGGAGTTTTACTACTTCGGTCTGCACACACTTCCCCTTTCTTTTCTTTTGTTTGATCATTTTTTCTAGGTCGTTTTTTTTAGATAGGTATTTTTCTTTTAGGACTTTGAAAGGGGGCGGACCTTAGTAAAGTAGTTTTGTTTGCTTTGCTCTTCACCTCTTTAGCCTTCATGGCTTTATTTGATTTAGGCCTTTAACTCTAACTTTTTCTTTTGACCTTTGACAAAACATACATTACAGGATGCCATTTTTTTAATGTGGATGGAGATGAGTGATACTTAGGGAGATGGAAATTGCTTAGATATGGTTAGGATGTGGATTGTGCTATCCATCATGAATGCCTAGTAGTACGAGTAATCTTAGGGTGGACTCACTTTTAACAAATAAGATGTTCCTTAGGGTAATACGATGCAAGTGATAAGATTTTGTATGTTATTACATTCTAATCAATAGTCGTAAGGTAACCACAACTTCATGACATGTCGGGAGGTTATATCATCATGCCTAGGTAAGTATTGCACATGGAGTATCTATGAAGAAACTTGGACCGTCAAGATGCACTGATATCCGAGCATTTGCAAGAAACACATCAGGCTTCATCGAGCAGGCATCATGTCTCAATTGGAGAATAAAAGGACCAGTTTGGATATGAGAAAAGATGCATGATATCTCATGCAGGCAAGTACATGATACCGTTGTGAGGGTATCCAAAATTTGCTACCTCTGAGAGGGTAATAGAACCATTACGACATTCCGACATAATCTTAAAAATTTGTTGTCTCCTTATATGATAATGGCACCTCAATGATTCTACATTTCTCTTCTCCACTCATTTAGTGGGACTCCTAGTCAAGATCCTACAACACATATTGATACTTTTGCATTAACTTATGCAAAGTTTGTCCAAAGATGTTGTGGTCTTGAAGCTGTTTCCCGAAATCCTTGAAGTAGAAGCACTCAAGTGGTTTAACTGATTATAAGAGGTTTCCATTGATATCTTTCAACTGCTAGTAGACCTCTTTATGAGATATTTTGATATTACTAGATCCTATAACATAGGTGTTCAAGCCCTTTTGGCCCCAAAGCAAGAGGCTTTGATTCCAACTTTTGGTTTGTTTGTAGTTAGCTAGTTGTAATCCATGCTTGCACTCAAGTTTTCGTAGGCAAACAACTATATGAGTTATTTATGAATGTGCTCTAGCCTAAGGTTGTATAGAGTCCTCAAGAAATATTCTATTACATACGATGATGTTATCGATAAGTATCTTACTGTTGAAGCTCTCAAGATTCAATCTAGACTGGAGCCTCTTCCACTAAGCAAGACTACTCCTAAGCCTAAATTTCCAAAGGATAAATACTTTGAGAAAAAGGACTCTAAAGTTGTCCATTTTAACGGACTAGCTTGAACATGGTTCTTCCTTTGAGCAATTTGCCTCATAATCTCCATAAAGAATGCTGGAAGTAAGCAACACAAAAGAAGCAAGAGAAAATCAAAAAAATGCTTCTTATTATTGAGAGGTGGAGATCCATCATCTAAAGTTCAAAACCTAGAGCCTGCTATGTCTCAACAATCTGAGCTCAAGTTTGAAGATGATTCTGAATTAGAAAAGGATAATGAATAAATGGCCTTGATGATGATAGGCATTGTGGAAACTTGTCAACAAGGAATTTCACAACTGAGGATTGTCAGTCTTCACTTTAGCTTTCACTTCAAGGGTTTCAAATTTTCAATTACTTATGACTTGACAAACATTCTTGATGTGGAAGAAAATCACCATGGGGAAGAGCCATTTTATGTGGAAGTCCAAATCGATAACTTTCTAGTCAAGAGAACTACCATAGACCTTAACTTTATAGTCAATATTATTCCTCTCTCTTTGGATTGAAGTTTGAACCCTTGTCATCATTGAACCCCACCTCTCCTAATGGGTTTGTTAAGGATTCGGTTATTCTGAAATGATCCACTAGGCATAGTCAATTTCACTACCGAGAGAGAGCGATACCCTTACCTTGCTCTTTGCTCCTCAGAGTCTCTTGCTTTGAATCCCCCCTCAGGCTGTGCACGAGGTTGGTTCTCAGAGGCATCTCGACTTCTTCAGTTGATGAGTATCTCCCCAGAGCACCTTCCCCCGTTCAATTTCTCCCTTGATGCGCCGCACCATCTCTTGTCGACTAGACAGGTACTGAATCAGGCTATTAGAGAGGACATCTACTGATTGTACATCCAGGTCACTTGGACCTCACCTCTGACGAGCTTGGGCTCGAAGATGTTCTTCTATCTAGAGCACATTTTGGAGCTGCGGGATGGCATCATCGTCCACTCCCCTTATACGCGCAGGCATTGGATGCACTCGCTTAGGATCCCTTTGGGATAGCTCCGGGTTGATTCTCATCGACTTCGGATTGAGACGGACCACCATATACCACGATCTAATAGGATCTGCCAGATGTGCCACTTATAGGAGTCGAAGACAGAGATGCACCTCATTTTTAGGTGCCCCATATATTATGAGATCAGAGGAAGCTATCACTACCACTATAGGGACTTAGGGGCTCCCTCTCTACTTTCTTCCGGTACCAAGACCAGAGATACCTAGCCCTCTTCATCAGGGAGATCTTCAGCCATAGATATCAGTTCTTGCACGCCATGCCCTGCCTTTGTATGACCCAGACGATCACCTCATACTTTCACGTTGATCCATCAGATCGAAGAAACGAGTGGTGAACATAGTCCCATAGTGCACCAGACAGTAGATTGGTGAGACCTCATGTCTCTCCTCAGCCTCCCCCTTTGGGAGACTGACCATTATCATCGTCAGATCACTCTCTCATTCTCTCTCTCTTGATAGAATCACGAGTTGTCCACTTTTCCAATCTTGGACATGCTCACCTATATTTTGGATCACCGTACCTTTGGCATGGTCATATACATTTGTTCTAAGGCTATACTACTGCATGTTTCTTTCTTTATGCTATTTTCTCCGACATTCTCTAGGAGTTGTGCTTGCACTCCCACACTGTGATCTTACTTGTTGTACTCTTGAGTCCCATTGACCTATTTATGGTTATTTGTTGGACATTAATGAAATTATCTTATCTTATCTACTTGCATTCTTAGTCTCTCTCTTGGGCTTTCTATTATTGTGTAGGAGTATTCACATTGTTATTTTGTGCCCTTATCAATTGATATCAAAGTGATTTTTCTAAAATTCCACTTTTTTTGCAAAATTTCTGCAATTTTGCCATAGCTGGAGTTCCTGTTTGCCAATGGTGGAATTTCTTGCCTTTTCTAGTTCATTCTGTTGTTTTTTTTATTAATTCTGTTGATTTAACCTAGAGAAAGGGTCCATTCTGCCGATTAAACCTGCAGAATGGATCCATTCTGCGGATTAAACCTGCAGGATGGATCCATTCTGCGGATTAAACCTGCATAACATTTCCATTCTACCAATTAAACCCATGGAAACACTTCAAATTTTTTGAAGTGAGCATCGACAATCCTTAGATGTGAAATTCCTTGACTAACAATTCTCTTGGTGGAAACCCTTGCTATTACACAACAACAACATGCCTTTTAGACCCAAATGATGCAAACTATGATGACCATCTTTAAGCATCTAATGACCACCCATCAACAAACCCCACAAGAATCCCTCCAACAATAGTCACTGTTGCAACAATCACTTCTACAAAAGCCCAATCCAACTGCAACCATCTCTATTGCCCAACAAGCTTTCACTTTGAACACAAAGATTTTTCCCCTAAGTTTGACTAAGCCCTAAATAGGGACAAATTCGACTATTGGATTCGTAGTCTGAAAGTCTACTTCAAAATTGAACCTACCTTGACATACATTGAGAAGATCCTTGTTGCTAAGGTACACATGGAAGAGCAAGCTTGGTAGACACAAACCCAACACCTCACAAACTTAAACCAACCTTCCATTAGCATTTGGGAAGATTTCAAAGATGTGATTTGCAAGTGGTTCTACCCAATAGGGTACAAGGATGTAACATTGGCACTGTCTATGCAACTTAGGTAGACTCTTGGAGAGATAGGGGAACAGTTCATTGAGAACTTTAACTGATTGTCCATCAAACTTGAGGTAAGAAAAGATAGATATTTTTATTAATGTCCATGAATTACCAAAGGAGTAAGTCAATGGGATTGGAAACTACAAATAGTTATAACAAACCATGGAAATGCCAAAGGCTATGTTATCACAAAATCTAGCACTTGTGCAAAGCCTTCACAAGATGCTTGACTAGCGTAACATATGGAAATAATTGACACTATCACCTAGGGAAGTACTTCCCTCGTTTTAGTGAAGGATAGAGATCCATCACAAGGGCAGTTTCCCGAGCAACCTCAAGGGATCCTATAGCAAGCTAAGGGAAAATCTACAACCCCCTATATTGATTGCTTGATTAGCTAGGGTTGAGTTAAGGCCAAGGTCAAAGTGAGTAAGACAAGGTAATTAACTTTATGAGTGTGTAAGGTGTTATTAAGACGATTGAAGATGTTATCTAAGCTAAGAAAATAAATTAAATGCCCCGAAACACTAGCTATCAATAGAAAAATGAAAACTGAAATAAACTTGCAAGAAAGACTAGATGTTTAAGCATGCAACAAGTTTATAACCACAGCAATATACCAGCTCTAAAATCAGCAAGAAAGTGAATGAAGATATGCCAAATGACAATGAAAAGACTTGTGAACCATGCACCAACTATATGAGTGTGTAAGGTGTTATTAAGACGATTGAAGATGTTATCTAAGCTAAGAAAATGAATTAAATGCCTCGAAACACTAGTTATCAATAGAAAAATGAAAACTGAAATAAACTTGCAAAGAAAGACTAGATGTTTAAGCATGCAACAAGTTTAAACAGAAGCAATATACCAGCTCTAAAATCAGCAAGAAAGTGAATGGAGATATGCCAAATGACAATGAAAAGACTTGTAAACCATTCACCAATGATTGCGTGAAATAAAGAGCATGAAACTATGTTAATTGAGTGCAATATGACAAGCCCTAATGGCTAAAAATGCAATTATTGCAGCAATGACTATGTTAGAGATGATTCCAAACCATTAATGCAAAGCGTTAGACTATGAATGCTAGGGAATGGAGATACAAATGCAAAATCCCAAAGCTAACACAAATCGTTGGGAGAGAGAGAGCTAAACTAGGGTTTTGTATCACTTGCAAATGAGAAAGACCAATGCCGTCTTGGATCCTTGGGCATATGGAGTCAATGCATCACCTTCAATGGAGGCTAAAGGCAAGAGAAGACTTGAATATAAAAACCCTAGGATTATACCATCATAAACCTAGGTTAATCTTCTATGAAAACAAACTGTAAGGTTTATACAATCATAAACCCTAGGTGTCGTCCTACTTCTTTTAGAGCGTCTAGCAAGGAGATGAAGTGAACTAGGTTAAACCCTAGAATTTATACAATCATAAACCCTAGATTTTAACCAAGAAAAGGGACAAGGTTAGGGGAATGTACAATCACAACCCCTAACTTGACCCTAAATGCTTTAACAAATTTAAGATGGACAAACAAGGGAAGGGGATAAACAATCTTAATCCTTCCTTAGGGTTTCAAGAATTATTCAAGGAAACAAAGATAACATGCAACTATTAACCATCTAATAGAGCATTCACCAAAATATACCAATAACAAACACTTAAACCTGGAAAGAACACTTACTATGCCAAGTCGTTGTGCATGAGGAAACCCTAGTTTCATGAAAATCCACCAAGACAAGAGAAAGCATCCACAATATCACTCCAAAAGTGCGCATAAGAGCTCCATGATGAGAAAAGAAGATAAGAAGACAAGTAGTAGTGATTCTCCACAAGTTTGAGTTGTGATTTGACAAATGAGGAGTGCTAGCCTTCTTATATGAGGCAACCCTAGTGCTATATAGTATAAACCCTCAAAAGCTCCTAAAACATAAAATATCCATAATACAAGTTGGGTAGGTCATGGCCAACCCCCAAAATAGCCTCAATCATAAAGATATAATAAAGATACATCAAAAAGTCCCTTGAAAAGGTGACACTTGTGGGTGTAAAGCCTCCAAAAGATATGGCGTCATGCTCTCAAGGTGTAAAGGTGCCTCCAAAGGCCATGCCCCTCCATGAAAGGATGCAAGCATCATCAAAAGTCATGTCTCTTAACCCTAAGGATCATGTCTCATCACCACCAAGCGCCAACTCATCATCAAGAAGGATCATCCCATGATAGGTTGACTCAACTAGCATCCAAGCATGACATCATCATCATAGGTGCAACGTCCAAGGGATAGGAAGTGATGTCATAGGTGAAGAGGGCTCCATAACCTCTCCAAAGAGATGTGTCATCATCTCCAAGTGCTACATCATCCGATCAAACCTTAATATGGTCAAGGGTGCTTTCTTCGTCCCGTGGGGCTTTCTGCCCTCTCAATTGCCCATCTAGCTATATCTGCAATATTTGTGCTCATTTGTCCAACGTCCAAGGTCTAGGAGGTGTGGGGAGGTGCCCTGGGGTATGTACAATCATCAAAAGGTGCAACGCTCCCATAAAGTGTGCAATGTCCTCTAGATAATGCTCAACGTCCTGGGCATCATCATGAAAACGTCCTTCAAGAACCATGTCAAGAGTGCATCAAGATCAAACAAATCCATAAAATCAAGCAAGGCCAACAATCACTAGGTACAAGAGCCATCACTTAATACAATAGCCATGTAAGCAATTCACATTAGGTATCTTCTTCAAAGTTCACATCAACTCAAAACTTTATGCAATTTGACAAGTTTAAGTATGGGATGACCATCAAAAGACCCTATTAGGTGTGCTAGTACCCAAGTAGAGGGATATTTCCCAAGAAACCTATCAAAGTGCAAGTATGGTGAATGAAACGATTGGGGTTGCCTCATGGTGTTGGAGTCATTCACATGCAAGGTATCGTGCTCTATCCATCTCCATGAGCGCCTTTGTAGAGGCAAAACTTGTTGCTTGAGATACCCTTTCCTCGACAATGTGTATTCCAAACCCCTTTTCTCGTCTCTCGATGTCCATTTTATGCATTGCAAGTCCCCTTTTTAGGTTTTAAGCGCTTTATTCCTTCTTTTCTTTTCTTACTGGGATTAAGTTCTTTTAATTGATATGCATTTAGTGCATTAGGAATAGGGGCGATTGCCTCAAAGCGAGGGGTAGAGCTCAAGCCGACCTTTGGATTTCGACTTGGTTGTTTATTATCCCATCATTTCTTCTTTCTTTTAGAACATGCTTTTTTTTTCTTATTCATTTTTTCTAGCAACTGCATCAACCTCAACATTCTAGCCATTCTTCTCATAGGAGAATGAACCACGAGCCTTTTTGGTGTACATGTAACAACCATTACCGAAGTTTAGTACACAGCGGAATGCCCCACAATGAAAAGTGTTAAGTATGAAGGGGAACGGTATGTTACCCCTATCAAAGCTTCCCAGTAGTACCTCTGTTCCCCCAGAGTGACAACATTGGACTGGGACACAAATGATGGCCACGAAGGTGAAACAAGGAAAAAAACATAACTTCCAAGCTTATGATTCATTATCGGACTTCAACCCATGATCCTCATTCAAATGTCTAATATATTAAATATGACACTTTATATGAAACAATGACTAGTGTACCTCATGTGTGTTGAACTACCATCATCTGATGAACAATGCTGATCAAGTGCAATGAGCTGACTTGGACGAGGGGGGAGGCATCTGAGGGGCTACTATCTGTGGAGAATACTGATCATCATAATCATCGAGATTGTTATCACAAAATCTAGCACTTGTGCAAAGCCTTCACAAGATGCTAAACCAATGTAACATTTGGAAGTAATTGCCGCTATCACCTAGGCAAGTACTTCCCTCGTTTTAGTGATGGATAAGGATCCAACACAAGGGAGGCTTCCCTTGTAACCTCAAGAGAGCCTATAACAAGCTAAAGGCAAGTCTATGGTCCCCTATTATGGTTACTTGATTCGCTAGGTCAAGGTTAAGGGCAATGTTAGGGTGAATTAAACAAGTTAGATGGATTGTGCGTGTGTGGAAGAAGTGACAATCAATATTGCATATTGAAAATAAAGTAAAATGCCCCATGACACTAGCTAAAAGAAAAGAGAAAATGGTTGATACTCTAGTTATCAATAAGAAAAAGATCGCTGTAATAAAACTTGAAACAAAGTTCAGCAATACCAGTTTTATAACAACAACAATGAATTAGCTCTAAAATCAGCAAGAAGACCATGGAAAATATGCCCAATAACAAGTAAAAGACTTATAAACCATTAACCATCAATCGCATGAGAAAAGAGCATGAAACTATGTTAATTAGATACAAGTTAGCAAATCCTGATGGCTGAAAATGCAGAAATAACAACAATGACTATGTTAGAGATGATTCCAAGTAGTTAAGGCAAGGAGTTAGACCATGAAGATGCAAGATGCAAGATTCTAAAGCTATCATAAAATCGTTGGAAGAGAGAGAGAGTTGATTTAGGGTTTTGTATCACTTGTAAGCTAAGTCACAGGGTTTGCCGGACCTGAACCTTGAGGGTCGGAATTCGTCAAACCTCAACAAATTCTTTCAGCTTTGTTTAGGTTCGGTTAGGTTCGGTTTATCTTTGCACGTGGGCTTTATCTTTGCGTCCACGTTTAGTATACCTTTGCATCTCGTGCCAAGTTTCTTCGTGCGAACAAAGCTCGCGATTTATGATCCAAAAAATTGTGCCGAACACCCCACGAAGCAAAGTTGGGATTAATTGATAAAACGAGGCCAACCAATTCATAGGCAACTTACAGATCCGGGTTACATGTTTCAAATCGTAGGTTATGGATCAAGGTTACTGTATAAAATTAAGTTTAAAGTTACCGGTTACAGTTCTTATGGATATGGGTTACTGTTTAAAACTTTAAAATCGTGTTTAAGTTTACCGGTTACAGTTCTTACGGATGTGGTAACACCGTTAAAAATCACGGTTTAAAGTTACGGGTTCTAACTTCTAAAGAATAATATTAACATGTTATAAAGTCAACCTATTTTAAATGAGTTACTTAAAATATTATACGTGCTATGCCCTGTATATAATGCACACCGTCTTGGTTGAAATCATAAGGACGTCCTCCAAAGGACCATCCCAAGTGCACCCAAGTCAGTAAAAGCCATAGAATCAAGTAAGACCAATAATCACAAGGTACAAGAGTCCTTAGAATCATACAAAGTAAGCCATCATTTACACAGAAGCCACATGAACAATTCACATTAGATATCCCCTTCAAACTTCACATTAGCTCAAGACTTTATGCAATTTGACAAGTTTAGGTATGGGAGGACCATCAAAGACCCTATTAAATGTGCCAATACCTAGGTAGAAGGATAGTTCTCGAGAAGACCCATCGAAGAGTAAGTATGGTGAATGAAAACGTTTTGGGGTTACTTCATGGTGATAGAGTCATTAACATGCAAGGCACCGTTCTTGGTCCATTTCCATGAGTGCCTTTGAAGAGGGAGTGCTTGGTGCTTGAGATACCCTTTTCTTGGCAGTGTGTGTATTCCAAACCCCTTTCTTTCCTTTTGATATTCATTTCATGCATCACAAGTCCCCTTTTCATGTTTCAAGCACTTTATTCTTTCTTTTCTTTTTTAATGGGATTAAGTCCATTTAATTTATATGCATTCAATGCATTAGGACTAGGGGTGATCGCCTCATAGCAAGGGGGTAGAGATCAATGTTAGTCTTTGTAGCTCAGATAGGTATTTCCATAAGGGTGTCTACTTGTGGAAATCATCATTAAATGTATACTATTCTTTTCCTAGAATTAACTTTATTAATTTATTAATAAAATGAACGTCTTTTTATAAAGTGACTTTTAATTAATAAAGTGACTAAGTTAAAGTCAGTTAATGATTTAATTAAAAGAGAGCCGTTGATCTCATGATCTAATCTTGATTGTTGAGATTAGGTAAATCGTTCAAGACAAAAGACAAAGAGGGTAAAGGAAAAGACAATCAATTTTCATTTCGTAAGTCACATGAGGTGAAGGAGAAAAATCAGAATTGATTTTTCAGCTTGGGGAGAAAGGAAAACAGGTTGCACGCATCCCAAGGCAGCATAGAAATCGAGGCAACACGTCTTTTGAGGCAACACGAAAATCGAGGTAGTATGTCTTTTGAGGTAGCACAAAAATCAAGGCAGTACGTCTTTTGAGGCAACATGGATGTCGAGGCAGCACATCTTTTGAGGCAACATAGATTTCGAGACAGCATGTCTTTTGAGGCAGCTGCATTTATTGCACCAGGTACAAATCCATACAGATTTGTGCTGACAGCCTCAGTGATTGGTAACACGCAAATCAAGGCAACATTGTGGTTCAAGTTTGCAGATTTGGTTTGTGGTTTTAATTTCTCAGAGCCATTTTCCCAGTGAAGGGAGCTCTTCTAAGTTCTGATGTTATTTGATGAAGATCTGATTTGGAAGAGCAGAAAAATTATTGTGTACCATGTGTGATTGCTTTTCTCATTTTTTCCACTGCATGCAAGAGTTAATTATTTCAAAAAGTATTTAGATCTGACCCGTTTACTTATTTTGCTGATCTAGAGGTGAACCAAATATGACTGGAAAACTTGTGAAAATAGGAAGAGGTGAACCAAATATGACTGATATCTGAAACTTCGAAAGGATTCGATTTCAGAGAGCTGATAGTGGATTTGGTCAGCTAGAAATTGGGGAAAATTAAATTTGGTAATGGGCTTGGTCGAAATTGGGCATATAGAAGCCATGATACCCAACCCAAACTCATCTACAGTTAAATCATCATTTTTCCCCAAAATCATAGAAATTATGGAAATAATCCTTTGAGAGTTCTCACAGAATAATTCAGACCGGATGACAGTCTTATCATCAGGGACGTTGAGTTTTTTGCACAGATATGACTGTAGCAAGGTAACCCTCTCCTCAAGTTTAAGCTCTGTGAAACACATGACCGCTATAAGCTCACTTAATGGCTCACTGTCTGGATTCAATGGCCATCTCAACATTTCAGAAATTGATTGAAGGGTTATCTCGATAAGAACAAACCCATAAGTGAAAATTACAGTTCATTTTGTGGGGATATAATTTTTTGCACACCAGATGACAAATTCCGGGAAATGATAGATCTCGGGTATCAAACATTTAGCAAGATCAGATCCCCATACGTAGTAATGGTCAACCATATTAAAAGTCTTCTTTTATTTGCTGATATAGCTCAAAGGAGTCGAAAGAGAGGACAAAGTTGAAGATATCTTTATCCTTGTCAACTAGGTCTCTTCTTCTACAACGTTTGCATTTTTATTGGTCTCTGATGTTCGAGAAGACTGCATTTTAAACGATGCTTAAAGAAATAAGAAGATTTAGATTTACTTGTGGAGGACGCGGATTGGGTCTAGTATCAAGCTAGGATGATGATGGAGAACTTTTATAGGAACGACAAACCTGAAGCTCAAATCCTTTGAAAATTCGAAATGAAATGATAATTTGATCTTTACCCCCCTTTTATTGAAAAGAGATACGTGTTGTTGTTGAATTGGAGAAAGATTGAGTTTAAAAATAAATAAAATGATTATTTACCTTTCTGCCAGCTGACGTCACGATTGGACACGTGTATACCTTGTGTTAATTTCGGGGGGGATGGATGTGGTTAAGTTAACCACATACCCCGGGGGACGAAATTTATGGATGAACGCCACGTCGCACAACTTAACCTTTGTGTAGAGTTTTTTGGCCCCACCCCCTTTGATTAAATGTTGAGCATATGGGGGGGAGGGGGGGCAAAATCTGTTGTGGGTCGTTGATCTTGAAGAAGATGCGTGCGATTAGATCTGCGAACAAAGATGCACATTTTTTTAGAATTATATACAAATAAAGACTTATATAACAAAATAAAACAATTTGCAAAGGTTTTGTTTAAACCTTCGATTTATTTGAGAAAAATAAAACTAACTGAATAAAATTAAAATGTCCCTAAAGAGATTTCATCACTTAAAACAATAAAACGAAAGTCGAAATTTATCCAAACTAGAATGTTTAATAAACTGGGATTTTAGGTCCTAGAGAAATTCTTATTTTTTATGAAAATTTAGTTTTATGTTACAACACCCCCCTTCCATTTCATCCACCCTAGTAACTAATGGTAAAATTAAATTCTTAAAGTAAAAGGATGAAACCTCCTTTTAGTTAAATTTTTAACAATACCATTAATTGTTTCAGGATGTTTCAGAGTGGTTCCAACCTCGTTGGACTTCATATGGAGAAAGTAGAATTTTAGGTCCTATTCAAAATTTAGTAGACTTAATAGTTTTTAAGATTTCAATATTGGCAGGATTGCAATGTTTCCACTGGATTCTATCATGTATGAGGGTATGGAATTGGCATTTAATCAAGAACACCAAGTCCTTGATGTTGGTGGCATTGATTGTTGAACTCTTCT
>JZKD02S0235566.1:0-10089 GCA_000966675.3 Picea glauca
GAATCTTATATAGTTGTTTAATATTAGGGATGTATTCTATTTTAGATTTAGAATTGCATTCAAAACATACAATTTAATAACTCAACACAAAATCTAATATTGGTAGCCAAGCCATTAAACAAAAGGAGTTTGCTATCCCAAATAGAGAGAAGGTTAATTGTCTTTGGGTGAAATCCCTTAAATTGATGATGACATTTTTACATGTTAACATCTTCCCACCCAAATTCAAATCCTTCTTGTGATCTGTTTCACTCTTTGTGAACATATAATTTTTGTTGAGGCTATTATCCATGTAGAAAATCTCACCCTTGTTTATAGGTTGGAGGGGCAGATGCTTGGTTACATGTAAAATAAAATCATGAACTTATGATCTAATCTATCATTTTGTGGAGGAACAATTTGGAGTGTTTTCTAATTCAAAACTTTAAATGGTTGTCCTTGGATGTAGGAAATTCTCTTCTTAGGTGATTTCTTGGGTGACTGCATTAACTTTAGATAGAGGATTGAACACCTAATGTTTTATATAGTTCTAATGGTTAGGAGATATGCTGAAGTTCAAAACAATTATGGGGTAGGTAAAGTATCTCAGGATAGGCTTGCAAAATCATACCCTCTTCACTATGATTTAATGAGCTATCAAATCCACTCAAATAATTACATTTAGGTCAAATTGCATGATTGATTTAATTGTCGGTTTTCATAGCTGCAAGTTCTCACATAGTGATTTGAACAACATATTTGACGTTAGCATCAACCAAAAATATGTGTGTTTCTCATAATTAGTTTTTCTCTTTAGAAACAAGATTTCCATCCATTTTTCTAACTATTAAACTTAATATTCTTGTGATCTTTTGAATCTCATTAACCAAACAACTCATCGAAATTCTATACATTTATACACTCTTTAACTATAATTAGTTTCCAATATACATCTACTTTCCTTTGAGTAGATCTTGGAATTTTACACATAAAGTGATTGCATTGTATCCTTGTATATTTTGCCTATAAATCCTAATTCCATGTTATTTATATCACCCTTGTGAATTTTTTAATTCTATAAGATGTTATTTTCATCGTTCTTTTCTTTCTCCTTGTTTCAGCCCCATGTATCCAAAGTGATACTTTTCATCCAATATCCATTGTTGAAAGGCCAATAGGATGAAAAAGAAAATTAATATCCTATACAACTATCCCCACAATCTAATTTTGTCCTCATATATAGGTAATCAAGAGGCATTTCAAATATGTGTGATGCACGTGAGAAATTTAAATTGAGGTGGACATTTACGTGGAGAATTTCGTGACAACCCATAACCCTACTATTATGATTGATTTTCTTCATCACCTCACTCATCATATCCAACTTGATTATTAGAGAAATATAAATTAAGAAAATATTTAAATTTTGATTAATAAGAATCCAATGTTATATAAATTGGATTGTTATATAAATTGGATTGTGTTCCTCGTTGAAGTTTACTTTTCTTATTATAATTCATCATATTCAACTTAATTAGAAGTTTACTTTTCTTATTGTAATTCATCATTTCACTCGTCATATCCAACTTGATTAAAAAAGAAATATAAATTAGGAAAATATATAAAATTTGATTAATAAGAATCCAATGTTATATAGATTGGATTGTGTTTCTTGTTGAAGTTTACTTTTCTTATTTTATTCAAAGGGTAAATGCTTCTAAATAAGTCCATATTGGATGGACTTTCAATTATAGTTAAATGCTTCTAAGTAAGTCCATATTGAATAGACTTTTAATTATCGGTAAATGCTTCTAAATATGTGTATTTATTTTGTGGTAAATGCTTTTTTTACACCTTTTACTATTTATTTTGTGGTAAATGTTTCTAAATCTGTCTGGTGTATTATATGATATTTATAAATAGGTTGGAGCAAGAAGTATAAATTAGGAAAATATATAAAATTTGATTAATAAGAATTCAATGTTATATAGATTGGATTGTGTTTCTTGTTGAAGTTTACTTTTCTTATTTTATTCAAAGTGTAAATGCTTCTAAATAAGTCCATATTGGATGGACTTTCAATTATGGTTAAATGCTTCTAAGTAAGTCCATATTGGATGGACTTTTAATTATGGGTAAATGTTTCTAAATATGTGTATTTATTTTGTGGTAAATGCTTTTTTTACACTTTTTACTATATTTATTTTGTGGTAAATGTTTCTAAATCTGTGTAGTGTATTATCTGATATTTATAAATAGGTTGGAGCAAGAAGTATAAATTAGGAAAATATATAAAATTTGATTAATAAGAATCCATTGTTATATAGATTGGATTGTGTTTTTTTTGTTGAAGTTTACTTTTCTTATTTTATTCAAAGGGTAAATGCTTCTAAATAAGTCCATATTGGATGGACTTTCAATTATGGTTAAATGCTTCTAAGTAAGTTCATATTGGATGGACTTTTAATTATGGGTAAATGTTTCTAAATATGTGTATTTATTTTGTGGTAAATGCTCTTTTTACACTTTTTGCTATATTTATTTTGTGGTAAATGTTTCTAAATTTGTGTGGTGTATTATATGATATTTATAAATAGGTTGGAGCAAGAAGTATGTAGGAAAGGGTCAATTTGAGCCATGCATAAGGTTAGATTTCAGTTTTTTTACTTCCAAAAAGACATGGATCACCCAAACGTACATAATCAAGAAGAAGTCAAATTCTCATAAACGGATAAGATATGAATTAATTGTTGAAAGGCCCAAGAAGGATTTGTTTCCTATGTTGGACGGAGATTTCAAGTGTTGTAGAAACCATACATCTATAAAAATTGAGGGAATTTTGAAATGTTTTATTCAAGTATGAATAAGAGAATCAATCATAATATTGCTACAGAGGTCGATGAGGACATTAGTGCTTGTGAAGAAATGGTTGTTGAAAGTAATTATTTTCACATAGACAACAAGTACAAAAGAGTAAAATTTCTTAAACAATGTTTAGCATATATGTCGAGGAGGTTTCTTGTTGGAAATATGAGTGTAGTAGACATTTCAACTAGAATTCAGTAGGTATGAAAGGTTGAGACAACAATTTGAAGGCCAGACAAAATAAAAAATGTATCTTGCAAATGCATGGGAGGATCATTCTCTTTCCTTTTTAGGGAGAGATTAACAAGATATGAAAGGTTATTGATCCATTTAGACTTCTTTTGTAATAAAATAAAATATGACTGGTTTAAAAACATCACCGGCCAAAAGATTGGACAACGCCATGCACATATTCACCATCTATTCAATGATCTATCATCTTTTCTTTGTGAGTTGGAGATGATTCAATTGAAGGGAATTTTATAAGAAAGAGGGTTATAGGATAAGTATTGTTGTTTCTACCTCGGGTAGAGTAGATAAATTCAAAGTACATTTTTCTAATAAAACTAGTGTGACCATTGTTGAAACAAAAATGACATTTGATAGAATGAAAGTGGCATATCATATATTTATGCAAAAATATTCTTATTGGTTTGAAATAAAGAGTGATTCATGGGTAGTTCTAGAATTATTGTGAATCCTTGTTCAAAAGGTGATCTCAACAACCGACTCAACACCTTTCATCAACTAGTCACTTATGTGTTAGCATAGATATGATCCATTTAAATAAATCATCCTAGTGGAGCGTCACCTACATTTGTTTAGCCTTCAATGTTATCAATGAATGAACTCTTGTTAGAGCCCATGTGTCTTTTACTTATTTTTGGAGTAAAATGTTTGTCATTTTCCCTTTGTCCTTGTTGCTTCAATTTGGGTGCTTAAATTTGGGAATTCCCACCCTTTGCTTCCATTCATGTTTGTGAATCCTCAATTTGTTTTGAAAAAAGTTCCCATATGCAAGTTTCTTTTGGTTGTATTGTAGTATTTTTCTACTCTCATGCAAAATAAAAAATTGGTTGTTTCTCTTTCCAACTAGACCATTAATACCCATGAAATTGAGTGTTTTTTTTCAAAATCTCACAAATTTTCTTGTTGTTGCATTTTATTGGCAATTTTATGTACATTTTGTGTCCTTTTAGTTAAGGATTGGTTTTCCTCTCTTTAAGGCTTCAACTCTTCTTAGGAGGCTACAACTGTTGGTAGATTTGTACATGCTACAACTCTTCTCACGTGCCTATGGGTAGAGTTTCCATGTAGTTTCCACATGGAAACTTTGCTCACGGGCCTATGAGAAGAATTGCATTTTTATGTTCCTAAATGACCAAAATATAATAACATTGTGCCTATCTAATGAGTGTGATGAATATTGATGTGTCACACTCATTAGAGAGGTACAATCCTCTTATATGGTGGCCATTTAGGCACATAAAAAGGAAAGTGGGCATAGTTTCCTTTATATGTTCTTAAATGATGACCATATAGCAGGATTGTGCCTCTCTAATGAGTGTGATAGATAAATATGCCTCACAGTCATTAGAGAGGCACAATCCTCCTATATGGTGGTAATTTAGGCACATAGAAATACAACTCTTCCCACATGCCTATGGGAAGAGACCCAATTTATCATTGATAATATCTTGATTTGTGTGTGAGGGTGTGAGAAATTGTGCATTCTTGCAGATGTTCTAAGGAAATTGTAGATGGCCAAACCACAACATGTATCATGAAATTATTCATTACAAATATTTGTAGAGTTTATTAGAGGAATGGAGGTTAATTATTGGTGTTCGCCACATGTTCTCCATGCATGTTGTATGTAAGTTATTGATGTTGTATAGAGGTTACACATGGTGGGGATAATTGTGGAAATTACTAGTGGAATGTTGTGGAGTGAATATAAATAATATTTGGTGTTGTTGATGATGTCCTTGCATGTCTTGTTGTAATAGTTTATTATTTCCCTAAAAGAAAAACACTATATAATATTGGAGGTTCAATATTATTACATCACAGAGTTGTTTATGTCACTTCTAAGTTATATTATTATGTTCTTGTGATTTCTCCAAGATGTTTCATCATAGCCCTTATGACAATCGCTAACTATTTCTCTCATCTAGAATGTTACAGGACATACAAAAAAACATGCATTTGTTAGATCTATCTTCATCAAGTGAGGGAATTTCAACTAGAATAGAGGAAAGTGAGACATCTAGTAGGTCTAACATGCAGAGATCAACTACAGTTGAAAATATCATAAGAAAATTCCATAGACGCAGGTAATTATTTCTTGCTAAAGGGGCTCATTTTCTTATGATAATGAGAGCATAGACAACATCGAGGTTCCCTTGAGGTCCAACCATCTAGTGAAACGTAGGGTACCAAAGGATGTTCCTCAAATAAACATTGATTTTTGTGTCAACGAAAGGATATACCGCATTGCTCCATCATCATTACATGGTTTGGGGCTATTTTCCATGGATGGCATAAAGGTATGTTATGGAAGAATAATTAAACTGATGGAGTATGTGGGATCCTTTTACATCTACAAATATTGGATACAACTAGTACAATATACAAAAAATATGCAAATATATGGAGTTGTTGTAAATTATATACAACTAAAAGAAAATGATCAAAATAAAGGAGCATCTATGTATATTGACAAAAGGCCAAAACTAGCGAGGAATATTGTGAGTTTTATAAACAATACAAGACACATAACCACAAATAAGCAACCCAATTGCATATTTTAGGGGCATGCAGGAAACTGTGTATTCGTATGTTCAATAAAATTAGTAGCTCCAAAAGAAGAGTTGTTGATTTTTTACAATTTGAATCGAGTAGATACAAACATTGTTGTTATGAGGGAGGTACATATACTATTTTACCCAACCTATAAGCAATGTGATGCAAGAGCATTGCTCCACCTAAACATGCGCCAACCAATTAACACGCATGGTGCACATTCAAGGAAGGGAGAGGCATTGCCCTCTCATTTTGCCTCGAGAATCCAAAGCGTGATCCAGGAATTTAATGATGACAAGTTGTAAAAGAAAAGTTGAGCCTTCACAGAGGCTAGAGATAAGGTCTCCATTAAGTTGTTGACAATAGGAGGGATCTGCATACAATTTGGAGAAGATTTCCATCATTGAAATTTTCCCATTAGACAAGTGTTTTGAATGGTGATTTGACACCACTAGTTTAGCTTGCGAGGGAAGCTCATCGATCCCCTCTTGTATAAATATTTGTATTGTTGCAAATTAGAGGTTGGATTGTAGGGGGTTAGAAAAGATAGAGTTAGATAGGAGAGAAACATAGAGAGCCGAGACTCAGTTGTAGCTCAGAATCCACTATTGTAATTTCACATTCTACCATTAATAGAAAATGATAGTTTTTCTCGTTTTCAATTTCTGTGTAATGGATGTTGTGTTATGAATGTCGTTTACGTGCATTTGAATTATAGATGAATGTTATAAATCGTCTAGAGGGATAGAGATACAATTTTCTATCTATGAGTGTGTTGTATTAGGTCTAGTTCTCTAGGCTAAGTGCAAGGAGTACATGACATAGAGAGGAAAATCTATGAGCCGATGCAAGCAGTGCATGTCTAAACTTGGTGCAGTCAAAAGAGAGACTTCTAGGAGGGCATACCAAATTTATTCTGAGACTCAGGAGGAAATTTCAAGGTGGTTAAGTACCTTGGAAAGAAATATTGTGTAGGAGGAAGCACAACTCATACTTACTAAACACTCCAAAACACTCTCCCAGGAGGGCATAGAGAAAGTACAAGAGCGTAAAAGAGAAACATTGTTAGAAGTGTTGGAATCTTTAAGATAATCCTAGAATTACTAAACATTCTGAGGAAGGAAGGCTTTGCAAGAGTGCATCGACAAAGGAAAGGAGATGCCTTGATCCAGATTCATGTAGGAACACAATGAAATACATAAATACACATAAACACAGAGATGCAGTGGAAATAAGACTTCATTTCATTAATAATAAATGTCTGAAATATGATTACAGATGGAATGGAAATAAACTAGCTAGGGCGCTGGTAGCTTATCTCTGAGAAGAGATGTGGCGGCTACTGGCCTCTGAACTATCTTACAATGAGGATCCAAGGCCTATTATTATTGAGAAACAAAGGAAAAACCTAAACATCCAAAGACCTAACCCTAGGAGATGAAACGCCAAGACTATGGGCCCTGTTTGGGTAAGTTGGTACATCAACTTCCCAAGGACGTAACTTTGGCATACGATCTCTGTTTGACATGTTTAATACCTCGTTAGAAATATCTATCCGAGGAATACAACTTTTGGGTGAGAAATATGGTCTACCATTGATGTTTCTCCTCGTTTTCCCAAAAAAAAAACATCGGTTAAGGCCTCAAAATGGCTCCGAAAATTCAGGACCTGAAAAACTGCTAAAAATAGTAAACTATGCAGAAACTGAAAAAATGAAATAAGAAATGGTGGGGGTCCAAGTGGAATAGGTGGGTGGCCATCAATATCCACCTGGATCATTCCTCCCCCTTAGGAAGCAATGGTCCCCAGTGCATTGAGTTCCTCCATGAGAAGAGGAAACTTTTGCTGAACTTGGTCCCTGGTGAGCCATTTGCCTTGGTGAAGGAGTTGGCCTGCTTTGACAACTCGATATAGCGGTATCCTTTGTTTTAGGGTGTGCTTGATCTATGTATCCATGATCTAATCAGTTTTGTCTTGTTCCATGCAGTCTGGATTTAACTCTGCTGGTGTGAGTTGTTATGCTATGTCGGATGTGTCTAGTAGAGGTGGAAAGTAGGGCTGAAGGAGGTCCACATTGAACACTGGGTGCAGACCAAGGAATGGTGGAATGCTAAGCTCAAAGGAATTTTCCCCTACAACCTTGGTGAGGGTGTATGGCCCATATCAGAGTGGACCAAGCTTGCAGTGGGGTCCAACGAGGTGCTCCTTTTGCAAATGCAACCACACTTTGTCACCCACCTGGAAGTTATGTGGCACTCGATGTTGATCATGTCATTGCTTATACTTAGCATTGGCTCTGTCCAAGATGTCATGAACCTGTTGGCAGATGTGTTGAACGTGATCAATGAATTTTTTTACCTTATCAGCCTCAGACTGGACATGAGTTGAATCTTCCTGCCACAAATGGCATGGCTATGTCAATGGGACATAGTGGCTAGAATCCCAATTCCACTTGAAAGGGGCTATGGCTGGTTGAGCTATGGAGAGCCCGGTTGTAGCTATGTTGTACATAGGGGAGGCTCTCATCCCATGTGCGTGGATTCTTTGAATTGTACATGCACAGAATGTGTACAATCATCTGGTTAACGACCTCTATCTGGCCATCAGTTTGTGGATGGAAAGTTGTGTACTTGGTGAGCTTGGTGTCCAACATCGACCAGAGGCTAGACCAAAATGTACTGAGGAACCTTATTTCCCGATCTGAGATGATAGACTATGGGATCCCAAAGTGTACCCACACTCATTTAAAGAAGAGTTTAGCAGTGGCTTCTGCTGTGATATTCTTCTTCCAGGCCATCATAATGGACATCTTCAAGAATCGATCGACGACCACAAAAGCACAGTCATTGCCATGCTTAGTAGAAGGAAGGCCCAACATGTAATCCATAGAGATGGATTCCCAAAGTCGACTAGGGGTAGGAAGCGGAGTATAGAGGCCTTGCTTCTTGATGGTCGGTTTGGCAATGGCGCAAGAAGTGCAGGACTTGATGTAATTCCCGACATCTTGTGTAAGGTTTGGCCAATAGAAATACTTTTGTAGTACTGCCACGGTTTTCTCAACCCCAAAATTCCTAGTGACCCGACTGTAGTGCACCTCCCAAATCATCTTGGCACGCTCGCTTGAAGGAACACAAAGGTGTCCCAGGTGACAAAGCAGGGAATCCTGGAGGTGAAAATGGGGAACTTGCTTACCCTCCAAGAGTGTATTGTATGTGTGGTCGAATTCTGGATCACTTGTGTAGAGAAGTGGCCAATCAGAAGTCTTATGCCCACAAGAGTTGAGCACAATGGTTAGCACCATGATGGGTGGTCGACTGAGGCAGTCTACAACATTATTGGTGCTACCTTTTTTGTACTTAATGTTCAAATGAAACTGTTGTAGCTATGTGGACCACTTCTGATGGAGATCGTTTTGCAACTTCCCTTGTGTCTGTATGAACTGCAGGGGTCAGTGGTCTATGTGGATGACCATTTCCTTTCCCAAAATGTAATGCTTCCTTTGCCGACAAGCCTGCAGAATGGAATACATTTATTTTTCCTAAGTGGGATACTTTCAGACTGTGTCTAAAAGTGTCTCATTGTGATATGCCACTGGATGCCCATGTTGAGTAAGGACTGCCCCAATAGCATAGTCAAAGGCATCTGTCTTGATCTCAAATGGTTTTTGCAAGTCTGGTAATGTGAGCACTGGTGTAGAGTAGAGGCGATGCTTCAACTCTCCGAACGCCTTCTGTTGAGATTCAAACCAAAAGAATTTTTCTTTAGCTCCTCCCTTGGTGACTTGACTCAAGGGCCAAGTGATATGAGAGAATCCAAACATAAACCTACGGTAGAAATTGGAAAGACCTGAAAAGTTGCGGAGCTCTATTAGGGTGGTTGGCACTGGCCAATCCCGAATGACTTGGATCTTTGTTGGATCCACATGCGCCCCTCGCTCATTAATAATGTATCCCAGATACTAAACCTGGGTTATGCCAAAAGTGAATTTCTCCAAATTGGCACACAACTTGTGTTGTCACAGTGTTTGGAGGACCTGTCGGATGTGGTGGAGGTGCTCTTCCCAAGTTTGGATGAAGATCAGAATTTCATCCAAGTACACCACTACAAATGAGTTGGTGAATGGCCACAAGATGTCGTCCATTAGCCTCATGAAGGTTGCAGGGGCATTTGTCAACCCGAAAGGCATGACCAAGAATTCGAAAAGGCCCTCCTAGGATTTGAATGCAATCTTACACACATCAAAGGGTTCGATTGGTACCTAGTGATACCCAGACTTCAAGTCGATCTTGCTAAAATATTTTTCCCCCTTGAGTTGGTCCAGAAGGTCATCAATCTGTGGGATCAGGTACCTATTCTAGACAGTGATCTTGTTCAGTGCCTGATAGTCAATGCAAAGTCTCCAAGTCCCATCCTTCTTCTGCACCAATATGATCAGGCTCC
>JZKD02S0235566.1:11181-21423 GCA_000966675.3 Picea glauca
TGAACTGCAACGGGGAACCCTTTACCCACATCTTGGAATGGAAGAGATGCTCTGCCTCCTCTGGATCTTCTGGTTCCTCCTTCTGGATCTTTGTGGTGGCAATGGTGGCGTTGGGATCTGCATCGAAAATCTACTTCCCCCTATCATTCCCCTTGTTAGGTTCTGATTCAGAGTCGAAGCATGCATCTGATTCAGAAGCCTTCAACTCGACTACCAGTGACTGCCTGGCCCGACACTCACTTGTGTTGTGAGTGGAGCTCTTATGGTACTCACACCACTTCCCCACGTCCTTTTTTGGCTTTATGGTGTTGTTCTTTGCTTGTGGCTTTGGCGGGTTGTCCTGGGCTGCCCCACCCTGGCTTGGTCCTTTGTTCTGCAGTTTGGGAGTACCTTTCCCTTGCTTTTGATTTACAAACCCAAAGTCTTGCTTCTTTTGTTTGAACTTCTGTTGAATCTTGGAAACATATTGGTATGCCACACCAAGCAAGGATATGTCGAGGAACTCCATTTCCCCCTAAATGTATCTGTGCAGACAACTGCGGTACTTTAACACCAAATGTTTCTCTGAATCTTTGATACCCAACTTTGTGCATAGTGTATGAAACAGATTCGCCATCTCATGCACATCTTGGTCCCTTTGTTGCTGCAACGTAGTCCATTGTATGTATTTTTCCTCATAGCTCCCCAAGGGATAATATTGTTCCTTGATGGAATCTCAGAAATAATTCCAAGTGGTTGTGGATGATAACAAAGAGGGTTCCCCCTCGCCCTCTTGCTCTGAGTAGGTTTCCCACCAATCCTTGACATGGGAGGCGGCTTTGAGGAAAAGTCATGAACTGATAAATATCCATCTAACATATTCAAACATCTATCTACGACATATACATCTATTTGGCCATCAAATATGGGAATGTCAAAGTTTACTTGTACCTTAAAAGGAGTGGCGCCTCCAAAGTGGCTTTTGGATGTCGATGCACCGCCAGTCGAAATCCATTGAAGAATCTGGGCAAAGTTGTCCATCATCACATTCCTTTGTTTCTTGAGGGCCTCCTCAAGCAACATTTTGATAGTATATCCTACTCCCTCATCTTCCTTTTCTTCCCCTATGGGCGGTCATCGGGGTTTGCAAGGCTGATCTTGCAAAGGTTCAACCAGATCGAGCCCCAACTCCTTATACCCCGATCTCATTGGGGACATGCAAAGAAGGATCAAGAATGAGAAGACCGCTCTGATACCACTGATCTATATTTATGTAGGAACACAATGAAATACAGAAATACACATAAACACAGAGATGGTGGAAAAAAGACTTCATTTCATTAATAACAAATGATTGAAATATGCTTACAGACAAAATGGAAATAAACTAGCTAGGGCATTGGTAGCTTATCTTTGAGAAGAGATGTGGCAGATACTAGCCTCTGAACTGTCTTACAATGAGGCTCCAAGGCTTATTATTATTGAGAAACAAAGGAAAACCCTAAACATCCAAAGACCTAACCCTAGGAGATGAAACACCAAGACTATGGGCCCCGTTTGGGTAAGTTGGTACATCAACTTCCCGGGGACGTAACTTTGGCATATGATCTCCATTTGACACGTTCCATACCTTGTTAGAAATATCTATCCGACGACTACAACTTTTGGGTGAGCAACATAATCTACAACACATGTTACTCCCCGTTTTCCCAAAAAATGTCGTTTAAGGCCTCAAAACGGCTCCGAAAGTTCAGGACCCAAAAAACTGCTAAAAATAGTAAATTGTGCGGAAGCTGAAAAACTGAAAGAAGCAATGGTGGGGGTCCAAGTGGAACAGGTGGGTGGCCACCAATATCCACTTGGATCATGCCTTAAACCCTTATGTAATCTAAGGGAGAATTCGTCGAAGAACGGAGTAGAGTGCAAGGAGTGCGCCAAAGATATTGTAAGTCCATCTTACAAGCTCAAGTGGAAGATAAAGAAACCACGAGGAGGGAATAAGGAAGTTCATAAAGGAACGATGAACTTTGAAGGTTTTCAGGATGACTAAAGTTGTAGAAGAGACTGCGCATAACTCTGCTAGGAGTGCAGAAGGAGTTTGAGAATAGCCTAAGTCTCGAAAGAAAGAACTTGTGCTAAGTGTTAAAAACGGGTCGAGGACTCGTCGAAGTCTTGAAGACAGTGAAATCGTCAGTTGTCGGGGGAGGCAGGTGGAAGAAGATGGAGAAGTTTGGGAGTAGGAAATTCGAGAGGTTTGTCAGGTGCAAAAAGAGATCTTCGTGAAGTTGCGAGGTGCGAAGGGATTCTAGACCGTCAGATACAGAAGGCATATGGAAGAGATCTGCACAGTTCGGAGGAAGAACCCTTTGAGAAAATTCAAGAGGATAATACCCGAATATATGAGAGATGAAGTAATCTTGGTCATCCAATAGGATAGGACACGTGGAGTTGGGATAGGCACTTCGCTAGTTTGCAAATTAGGAAGGACAGATCTGGAAGAAGACAGGACTCATGAAGTCCGAACTCAGGAATTGATGTAATGTCCATTTCCAAATAGGAGCTCCAGATAGGAGGATTAATGGTCTAAACTGCCCTGTTACACTATAGACATGGCCAAACAGGGGTAAACAGGGTTACTAGAGGTCACTCCAATCACAGGTGTTATATTCAGAAAGTGACATTGAGCTAAAAAGGGTTAAAAGCACTTTTAAGTCATTATGAGCTAAAAATAGAATTCAACAATGAATTAGGGTTTCAACAATGATTTAGGGTTTTGGAAGTCAACAGTGAATTAGGGTTTCAACATGATTTAGGGTTTTGGAAAGATATAAAGGAAGGGTCAGCAAACTAATTCATCATTATGCAGATTATGACTTGTTATTAAGGAGAAGAGGTGCATCTCAGGAGAGATAGTTCAGTGTATTCCAGGAGGAAGACACCAGTTGGCTAATTTCAGTGTTGAAAGACACACCCTAGTCACCAGGAAGATCATCCAGGTCTTCCATCATTCTTCATTGATTCCGTAGTGCTCCCATATTCTGGGTATTATCTTTTAGTTGCTTATTTTTATTCCAGATAATATCCTTTTATCTTTTGATCTAGCCGAGTGTTGTTATTTTATTCATCCGCAGTTTCTTATTTGTATTCTAGCTAAGATCCTTTGTTTGTTGATCTAGTTGAGTATTGTCAGTTTATTCAGCTGCATTTGGCCATTTTGTAATCCACAGAGATATCATAATACAAACTTTGCACTCCTTTATCACGTTTATTATTTGTATGATCATTTATATGTTGTAAACCTTTGATCCTACACACACATTAGCAGTGTTTCCTAAACTAGCCAAGTCAGGAACATTACAGTGGTATCAGAGCTTTAGTTCTACCAGCCTGTGACTAAAGACAATGAGTGAAGTAGAAGACCCAAAGGTCCGTGAAAACGTAGGTGATGAATATGTCACTTACAACAGGCATCAGGAAAGAAGGCATAGGCTTGATTTTCCCCCTTTTCCACCTAGCTCAGAGGAAGAGGCACACAAAGAAGCAGAGAGAAGGGCAGAGTGTGAGGCTGAGTGTGAGGCATAGAGGATGTTAGGAGACAGATATGAGTGACCAGAGGGTAGTGTCAAGGCCCCCGTAGATCCATAGGCATCTTTCATGCAGGTTATAAATGATATGTTAGCTAGTCAATGGACCATGTCTCAGTCCTTGGCACAGGTGGTTGATAGATTGGCTAGAGTGGCCACCCTAGATACACAAGTCCCGCATGTAGCATAGGGGAGATTCGGAGTAGGTAGTAGACCTCAGTCAGCCTCTCACACATACACCTCTGTGAGTAGGATTCCCAGACCCTTGTTTTCCAATTTCCAGAGGGCACTGTAGGTAGCAGCACCGACACCGATAACACAGAGGCCACCCACTCATGTCGACGACATTACAGAGTATAGGAGGGAGTACACAACATTGGATCATGACTTCCATTAGGACATGACCTTAGTCGAGTATTGTGGAATCAGACTCAGGAACCGCCCCAAAGAGCCGCAATGGGGAGGACCACAACAACAACAGGGGCATAACCTCGATTTCATCTAAAAATTTGGGAAACTCACCATCCCTTCTTTTGACGGATCATCCAAATACACCACCAAAGCTTGGGTGCAGAAGCTATACACGTATTACAAGCTCAACTAAATGATCGAGATAGAGGCCATCAGTTTCACGACCTTACACTTGGAGAGTGAGGCACACGAGTGGTGGTATCATGGACTGGTGACATTGGGTCATAGTCGCATCACCCCCTATAGGGAGTTTACAGATAGGCTCATGGAAAGGTTTGACAGGAAGGATCCCAAGATACACTTCAGGGATCTAGCCCATTTGAGACAAACTTGCACAATAGAGGTGTTCATCGTAGAGTTTCAGCGGGTAGCCGTGGCAGTGACAGATATATCAAAGCCCAGGCTAATCATTCTATTCACAGAAGGACTCACAGACCCTTTGAGAGGATGGGTGAAGGCATATAGGCCTCCCAGTTTGCAGGATTCCATCCTTCACACTCAAGATCTGGCAGACTCAGTGCCAAAGACTAAAACTTTCTCCAAACCATTTGGCCCCTAGAGGGATCGAGACAGGAAGCCATTATAGAGAGAATGGAAGGGAAAGGAGAAGTTGGATGATGATACTAGGTGAGAGATTATGAGGAAGAAGCTTTTCTTCAGCTACAGATATCCTTGGGTCCTAGGCCACAAGTGCATGGGCAAGGGAGAGATTCATTATATTGAGATAGTAGTAGACAACGTGGACAGTGAGGAGGAGGAGAAAGATAGTGGATCCAGTAGTTCAGAGGAAGAGTTAGCACTAGCAGAGGAGAAACCTCCCCGTATACCACTAACACTGATAGGAGCCCATCCTCTAGTAGTCCCACAACTGCCAGAATAGCCTAATAGGAGGGAACCAACAAAGGGAGGTGTCATAGTGACCCTTTCTAGTGTTCCTAGGTATGATACCCTCCGTATCAGAGGGATTATTTAGGGTCAATGGGAAATCACCCTAATAGATGGTGAGGCCACCCACAACTTCATCGATGCTTTACTAGTATCGAGATGAGCACTTAAGACAGAGGATTTTGAGGGGTTTGATGTTGCGGTAGAAAATGACCACACAATGGAGTGTCTAGACAGAGTTCCAAACTTAGAGATGAAGTTAGGAAACTACACAGTGAGAGAAACATTTTATGTAGTTGACCTATTGGACACAGATGTGGTGTTAGGAGTTCAGTGGATGATTACCTTGGGAAAAAACACTACCAACTACAAAACCTTCGAAATGGGATTTACAGATCAGGATGGGAAGAAGGTTGTTCTAAGACGTATGTCAACAGGAGCACCCAAGATAGTTTCAGCCAAGAGGATGGAGAGGATATTTAGACAAGGGGAGGTAGCATATGTCATAGAATTATTGATCACTACTCAAAAGGATTCAGAAGGTTGACAACAATAACATACAGAGATCAAGAATTTATTGGGATGACATCAACAGGTCTTTGAGGCAATTCCACCAAGGAGACCACCTGACAGGGGATTTGAGCACACCATTGAGTTAGAGGAGGGGGCCAAAAATATATTGACCCCCCCTATCATCATCCTAGGAGGTTCAAGGATGAGATAGAGAAGACAATCAAGGAATTATTGGCAATGGGACACATCATAACGAGTAGCAGACCATTTTCTTCTTCAGTTGTCTTAGTTCTAAAGAAGGATGACACCATGAGGATGTGCATTGATTATCGAGCCTTGAACAAGAAAAACATCAAGAATCGGTACCCTATCCCACACATTGACGAGTTGATGGATGAACTACATGGGGCAGTTTTCTTCTCAAAAATTGATCTACGCTCTGGATATCATCAGATCAGCATCCGAGAGCAGGACATAGAGAATATGACATTTGGATGTCATTTTTGACACTTTGAGTTCCTGGCTATTCCATTTGGATTAAACAATGCAATCGCTACATTCCAGTCTTGCATGAACCATATATTCAGGGATCAATTAAGAAAATTAGTCTTGGTTTTCTTCAACGAAATCTTGATCTATAGTCGGTCATGGCAAGAGCATATGAGGCACTTGGATGAGCTATTGAGCATATTGGAGGCATAGTCATTATATACCAAAGAGTCCAAGTGCAAGTTCGGTATGACAGAGCTTCTTTACTTAGGCCACATCATTACTGCATAAGAGGTACAGGTGCACCAAGAGAAGATTAGGGCCATTCTGGATTGGCCAACACCCAAGAACGTGATAGAATTGAGGAGCTTCTTCGGGCTATGCAGCTATTACAGATGGTTCGTCCGGGGTTTTTCTCAGCTTGGAGCACCACTAATAGATCTTACCAAGCATGGGGCCTTCATATGGACCAACAAATCACAGGAATCCTTTGATCACATGAAGGAAGTCATGGGCACTTGTCTAGTGTTGGCACTACCAGACTTCACCTTGCCATTTGTACTAGAGTGTGATGCATCCGACAAAGGGATCGGTGTAGTTTTGATGCAGGGAGGACACCCCATTGTATTCAAGAGTTGGAATATTAGTCAACCTGAGAGGTTGTACTCCATTTATGACAAGGAAATGTTGTCAATCATGCCTGCCTTGACCAAGTTCAGACAATATTTGGTGGGCAACAAATTCGTGGTCAAGACCGATCACAACTGTTTGAAGTATTTCCTTGAGTAGAAGGACCTCAGTGAGAGCCAATAGAAATGGGTGATGAAGGTATAGGAATTCGAATTTGACATAGAGTATGTCAAGGGGAAGAAGAACATTGTGTCCGATGCACTATCGAGGAGACCTGCAACATGTTCTTTGATGGAGATTTCAACAGATTGGAAATCCCACTTATTAGTGGAATATTCCAAGAAAAAGTTTTCTTGTGAGGTGATGGATGGACAGATATAGGATGACCGGTATAGGGTCATTGATGATGTCATATTTTACAAGGATAGAGATTACTTGGTGCCATATTTAGGGCTTAAGAAGAAGATCCTCACCGCAGTTCATGATTCACCTCTAGCAGGCCATCAGGGTTTCTTCAAAATCTACAGACAGATCAAAGAGAGGTTCTCATGGAAGGGCCTCAAACAAGATTTTATGAGACATGTCAGTGACTGTGTGACTTTCCAGTAGAACAAGTCAAAGCATACTCTTCCAGCAGGGCTACTTCAGCCACTCCCCATTCGAGAGGAGAAATGGGAGAGTATATCTATGGACTTCATCACAGGTCTACCCAAGGTCCAGGGTAAGGACTGTATCTATGTAGTGGTCAACAGATTGACCAAGTTTGTTCACTTCTACGCCATACTTACAGAGTACAACGCAATTCAAGTAGTCGAGATTTTCTTCAAGGTGGTCTTCAGACTTCATGGGTTGCCAAAGAACATCGTCAATGATAGGGATAGTTGGTTCATAGGGACATTTTGGAGAGAGTTGACACCTAGCACCAGCTATCACCCTCAGACAGATGGGAAGACCAAGATTGTCAACAAGTGGGTTGAAGGGTATTTGAGGAACTATGTAGGAGGACAACAAAGAATGTGGGTAAGGTGGTTACATTTAGGAGAACATTGCTACAACACCACCTTCCACATGTCCATTGGTATGAAACCCTTTCGAGCATTGTATGGATATAATTATCCCACTTTGGTAGACTTGGTCTTCGGGGAGAGAAGAGCTCCCAAGGCCAAGAATTAGATCATAGAGAGTCAGGATATTCTCAATTTGTTGAAAGAGAACCTACAGACGACGCAAAACCAACAGAAGATAAGTGCATACAAGAATAGGATAGAGTGCAACTTTGACGTTGGAGATTTGGTTTTCTTGAGACTCCAACCCTACAGATAGTCATCTCTGAAGAAGAGTGGGGAAGAGAATCTCAAGCCCATATTTTATGGTCCTTACAGGATCATGTGTCGAGTAGGCGAGGTTTCTTACGAGCTAGAGCTTCCAGAGGGGAGCAAGATTCATAACATGTTCCACGTGTCTTGCCTAAAAAAGGCAGTGGGACAATTCATTAGCACATCATAGGAGCTTCTCCCATTGGATGAGGAGGTACAGTTGGAGTTAGTTCTGGAGGAGGTTTTGGAGTTATGAGAGTGGAAACTGAGGATCAAGGTCATCAGAGAGTGTTTGATCAGATGGAGAGGGCTTCCAGTAGAGGACGCTACTTGGGAGAGCGAGCAGGTGTTGAAACACCCTGGACTGGTATTTCTTGAGGACAAGCAATTTTGGGAAGGGAGGACTGTAATGTCCATTTCCAAATAGGAGCTCCAAAGAGGAGGCTTAATGGTCTAAACTACCCCTTTAGACTATATCCAGGGCCAAAGAGAGGTAAACAGGGTTACTAGAGGTCACTCCAGTCACAGGTGTTATATTCAGAAAGTGACATTGAGATAAAAAGGGTTAAAAGCACTTTTAAGTCATTATGAGCTAAAAATAGAAGTCAATAGTGAATTAGGGTTTCAATAGTGATTTAGGGTTTTGGAAGTCAACAGTGAATTAGGGTTTCAACATGATTTAAGGTTTTGGAAAGATATAAAGGAAGGGTTAGTGACCTAATTCATCATTATGCAGATTATGACTTGTCATTGAGGAGAAGAGGCACATCTCAAGAGAGATAGTTCAGTGTATTCTAGGAGGAAGACACCAGTTGGTTGATTTCGGTGTTGAAAGACACAACCTAGTCATCGAAAAGATCATCCAAGTCTTCCATCATTCTTCATTGATTCTGCAGTGCTCCCATATTCCAGCTATTATCTTTTAGTTTCTTATTTGTATTTTGGCTAAGATCCTTTTGTCTTTTGATCTAGCCGAGTGTTGTTATTTTATTCAGCCACAGTTGCTTATTTGTATTCTGGCTAAGATCCTTTGTCTGTTGATCTAGTCAAGTATTTTCAGTTTATTCAACAACATTCATCCATTTTGTAATCCATTTATAACTACTCATATTCACAAAAAAGTCATTATTATCAAATATCCTTTCTAAAGGAACCAGTCCCTTCAAAATGCGATTTTTAGGAAATTGAATAATTTTATGATCTGCAATTTTGTTCAGAAATTTATTAGGATACATATTTTTATCATCATATGAATCTTTCTCAATATGCAGGGCAAAAAATTCATCCACTATTTCGAAAAACTTCTTTAGTTATTTATATTCTTCAAAAACCTTTCATTGCTTGACATTATCAGGTATATAAGGTTTGTATTTTACCTCAACATTATACTTAGGTTTGGGAGGTACGCGAATTTTAAAATTGATGGAAGAAACAACTAAGGAATCAACCAATGTACTAGCATATTTGGGAAAAAAAGATATGTTAAAGGTTGAAAAGAATTTATCAATGAGGTCCCAATGTTGGCAATTTCAGTTAACAAAAAGAAAATTAGCGTATACTTGTCATTGATGGAAAGTACAGTTGTGGATGCGCAATTATCGGGAGGAGAAGAGTCAGTGACCATAGGATCTTATTCAAATTTCCCGAAAGAATAATATCCGTCAGATATACAAAAGTTGCAAGGGAGATAAGCCATCAGAGGTTCGGGGATCGGGATTTCATAACGCAAAAATCACTTGACATTGAACACCCCGAAATCGCGATATGCGATTTCGCGATTTGATCACAACCGTTAATCAAGCAGGGATCTGGACCGTTTATTCGTATGGACGCGTGGCATCCTGGAGACTCCATCGGAGAATCGGCGACTGAGAGTTTGAAATATCCAAATCACTTGACATTGAAAACCCCAAAATCGCGATATGTGATTTCGCGATTTCATCGCAACCGTTAATCAAGAAGGGATCTGGACCGTTTATTCGTATGGACACGTGGCAGCCAGGAGGCTTCATCGGAGTTTCGGGGATCGGGATTTCATAAGGCAAAGTTCACTCTACAATGAAATCCCCGATTTCATGATATGCGAAATCCCGACGGAATCTGAACCGTCAGATCAACATCGACTCGACCCACGTCAACAGACCACGTCAGCTAAGCGACACGTGGCACAACCAGGTAGTGACAAGTGTAATATAGATTCAACACTTTAGACACATACATGTAATGAATCAGAGTGACACGTGGAAGTGTTTCATATGTTTCGAATCATGTGTGATGACAGCGCAGAGGACAGGTGGCATCGGAGTTTCGGGGATCGGGATTTGATATGTCAAGAACACAATGCATCAAGAACTCTGAAATCGCAAAATGCGATT
>JZKD02S0235577.1:0-18304 GCA_000966675.3 Picea glauca
GATGGTGTTTGGCTTATCTTGGCTTGCATAAAAGGTGATGAACAAAAGGAAGGAGAAAGGTATCAAGTTAATTGTTGTCAAGGTGGATATTGTTGGAATTTGGTGATAACGAATTCCCAATAATAGTTTTTTAGATCATGTTATTATGAATTGGTTTTAACTAAATGAGACCAATGATAGGAGCAGAGCGCATTCAATGAATTAGTTTCTTGTGTAAATTGTTATAAATTTGTGTATGCCCGTAGAGGCTGAGAGAGATGTATGAGTGAAGTGTTGTAAATCTCCATGATCTGAATAATAAGACAACTGAAGTGTTCTAAATCTGCATGATCTGAATAATAAGACAACTGATACCTCTGCTTGGTGGATGTAGCCCAACGTTTGGGTGAACCATGTGAAATATTTGTGTTTTTCATCTGCGTGATTGTTGATTTTCATATGTGAATTTTGTTTTCCGCATTTGCAATTCTAAAAAGCAATGCATGCATTTTATTTTGTTTACAATTGAGAACAGAAAATGAATCTTCTTCATCTTGCTTGTCATACTGCTTGACAAGTATTCATGTTCTTTAAGTCAAAAGAGAAATATAACTTTAAAAAATTCTGGTTCTAATTGAAATAAGAGCCTATTCAGTTGCATTGAATACGTATTTAATGTCCATTGATGACTTCTTGCTTCACATATGTACTATAGGGATCTTTACAAAAATGACATCACGGGAAACATTTTGAAGGAGCTTGGCAATATAAAGAATCTTATTATCTTAGATTTATATAAAAATCGATTAACCGGTGAAATTCCTTGGTCACTAGGGAATTTGAAGTCTCTTCAGTTCCTGTAAGCATTGACATTTATAGTAACCACTTTAAATACACTTTTATGTTCTGAAGTCCTCACAAATTTATATTAGAGTCTTGCATTATATTTCTCATTACCCTAAGGTCTGTTAATAATGCTTCATGACAATTACATAATTGATTCATTCATTGGACAGTCGCCTCAACAACAATAAGTTGAGTGGACAAGTTCCACAAGATATAAAATCACTTCCAAACCTTCAAGTTGCGTAAGTGTCAAGTTATTTGTTTATTGTTGGTTTTGTTTTCTGTCAAACTTGATAGGAGTTATAAGTAACCTTGGTCCACAATTCTTAGTATTTTCTCTTTCATTCATCTTATTTTTGTAGGGATTTTTCAAGAAATAACTTGAGTGGGCCCTAGTCCAACTTATGTTGTAGTTCAACGCTTTCCTTTAAAGAAGTAAGAACTATTTTCTGAATTTGGATAAATTAGGAGTACTATGCTCTGACTTCCTACTAATTTGTATGATCTTGAAATTGGCTTCTTGGTTCTCATATGATATTGAAATTGAAATTGGATTCTTGGTTTCCAATTGTCTGTGTATACTATTGATGAATTGTTTGTCTATATGTGACTCATGTTTCTCTCATTGTATGCATGTCCATGTATTTTGCAAAGTCATTACATGTGTGTGGATCGTGTGGAAAACATGTTGATACTTGTGTGTCTCCATTAATAAAAAATGGGAAATGGACTTTTGGAAACAAAAGCAGATGGGCTCTACCATGGGTAGGAAACTTGAGGTAGACATCGTTTGGAAACAAGAATAAATGAGGGAGCACATGTGTCCACCATGAGCATGAAACTTAAGGTAGACATAGTTAGGAAACAAGAAGAAATGAGGGATCCCATAGGATCTACCATGGGTAGGAAACTTGAGGTATACATCGTTAGGAAAAAAGAAGAAATGAGGCAACATTGGAAATAGAGAGGGAGATAGAAAGGATTTTTTTGTAAAAAAAAATAGGATCTTTTGCATGAAAAAAGAAGAAAAATTTCAAATAGTAATGCTTCATTGTCACATAAATCAATAAACAAGTTATAAATTGATTCTCTATGCATAAATGATAGATGTGGCACACCTACACATTCATTCAATGGGGGTATACAAAATAATTTTCATGTACAAAATATTTTTCATCCCTTTGCTTTATCTTATATTTTGTTAGTATTGGCCTTTTGATATAGAACCTTGACATCCCAAACCCACAAATGTGCTTCCTCAGTGCCCAAAAATAAGTGAAATTTTGAGGTTTGGATTTCAACACAATTTAGATTGAACAAACATAACAATACCATTATTGATGGAATATATTGTTGCTATGCCCAATTGATTATGTTAGAGAAGTTTCCAAAGGAGTATTTGAGCATTATCCATAATAAAATGGAAAAAATAAAGACTTCAATTCCAAGGCTATTGTACCTATCAAAATATGTTGTAATTGATGGGTACAATAACACATGGGCACAAGACAATAAGTTTTGGTCATTTATCCCTATCATTTGTACATATGGGATCACAATTCACCATTACATCCATTGCTAAGTACATGAGGGACTGTTGGAAGCATACCAAATCGGAAAGCAAGGCGATTTTGGGAAAGAAGGCATGCACAAGGAAAGCGACAGCTGGAAGGAGGAACAACATGTGCACATGAATGGAAGACCTAACGATGGTACGGTTAGGATTTTGGTAATGTATTATAATGGCTGAAGAGACGGAAATGTATAAATATAGATACTTAGGTATCATAAGAGGGGGATTTGAATGAATATTATGAAGACTAGTCATTATTCTAGAGAGTCGAATTATATGTAATTTTTTTTGTACGACCTATTTTTGTAAGCTGTTGAGCTAGAGAGGAAAAAAGAGGGTAAGTCTTGAGGGTTAGATCAGAGGATGAGGATCCTGGTGTGATATAGTCCGCCTCATAATATTTCTTAACCCAGCTGAAGAGAATTGTAAAGCACACGACACTGTAATGACATAACGATGCTAATAAAAGAGCCAAGAGACAAATCTTTGTGAATGTAGACCAAGAGGGGGTGAAACATGGTAAAATATGTGTTATGTGATTGAATGCATGTATTTCTTTATTGTCTCAATAGATATAAATGGTCAAATGAATGAGTCATTATATTTCTTGCATTAATCGTAAATAATGGTATATTGTGTTAATAAGTTATAGTAGCACTCCCTTTACATATTTATTAGATCTCTCACTCAATCCTAGGCTATAAAAACATGAGTATTGAATCCACCCATTAAGACTATCTTAGGTGACACTGCACAATGCATTTTGTGTGTTGCGTTACCTTCTAGTTTACCAGGAGGGCTGATCGTTTTAGAGGCTTTGTTGGAAACCCGAATAGACATGAACCTTGGGTCAATAAAATCATAAAGGAGATAAGACGGAGTGTAACCAACAAATGGTTCCATTGTCATTGGTAGGAACATAAGAGGATTGAGTAGATGAGATAAGTTAAAGGTATGTCGGAGGTAGATCAAGAAAATATTAGGGCAGAGAGAAATGCGCCACTAGAAGGGGATGTTGAGACTGTGGAATCCCACAAAAGTAGATATCTAAACTTGGATAAGAACCAAAGAGATGGAGTTTGCACAAAAAGATAACATAAACTTTAGAATAAAACCCCGCAAATATCTTGAGAAATACGTGTTTACTGATTTGCATGAAGTCTTTTTTTGTGAGTTTCCAAATTTATTGCAGGAGTGGATAGTAAGGTTGAAGGAAAATGACGCAGTGAATCAGATCTGACAGTTAGAGTTGACCCTAGTACAGATTGAGCAGTTACAACACGTGAACAACAAATTCACCCGCACAATAGACTTTTGGTTCGACAGTACTATGGCAAGCTTTATAACAGTTTGCAATAGATACAACAAAGTTGTACAATGCAGCAGAGCAGGAGTTTCTACGAGGACCTTGAGGAAGGTACATTAGGTCATTGTATACTTATATTATGATATTGTTATACACAAAAGGTGTAATGAAAATGGAGTCAGAAAACTAAATTTCCCTGTGTGCATGGGGGAAGGGGGGAAGCACTGACAGGAAAAAGGAGAAATGGAAGGAGGAAAGGATAAGGGAAAGAAGGAGGAACCCTTGGACCCGATTATCATGGATGACGACCAGATCAAGTGGATCTTAGTGAAAATGGGAAATACGCGTAGCAGAGTACCCTACCAATACAAGGTGAATACCAAGAAGAGAGCCATAGCCGCGAGAGAAGGCTTGGCCAGTGATGAGGAAGAGATAGAGGATCTCCAGGCTATGGAGAAGATTGAGGAAATCCGGTGTGCAACATATGAAAGGAAGACAAGAGGTCCAAGAATGGGAGAAGAGGGCAACAATCCTATCCATATTAATGTAACTGTGGAACCCATAAACCCATGTGCACCTATTACACCAAAGAGAACACCACCATTTAGAAAACCGAAGTTTGGAAGAAGTCAGACAGTAGGAAGTACATCCACACAAGGAGAAACAACTGGAGGATCCAGTTCAGGTAGCATTATTCAGGTATCTACATTGTGTGGAGGTAGTAGTTCAACATTCAGAATGGTAGGACATGATCCCACCATCAGGTTACCATAATTTAAAGGAGAAGCATTAGAGGACCTAGAGAAACATTTGTTCATCTGTGAAAAGATCTTCATCTGTGAAAAGATCTGGGAAGAAAAACACATCACAGATGAAGATACTAAACTGGATCATCTAGTGATTACACTAAGGGATCGTGCATTGGATTGGTATATGAGTTTAGCTACAAACAATCCACCAGGCACAACTAGAACAATTGCAGACATCAAGAAATTATTGATTAATGATTTCCATAAGCCAAGTTCAGAAGATAAGTACATGAATGAGATGATCGAAATTAGACAGAAACTAGGAGAATCTGTATGGGATATTGACCAGAGATTCAAGCGACTGAAGGGAAAGTTGAAATATCTCATGACCGATATGCAACATAAGCACTTATTTTTCAATTCACTATTACCACACTTAAAGCATCCACTGCGACAACAAAAGTTTCAGACGTAGGAAGAGACTCTGCGGGAAGCCCTGCAACTGGAAGAAAACCAATATCAACAGACAGATCCAACCGTTGAAGAATTGAAGGAGGATTTGAAGAACTTAACGTTTAAGCTAAATTAGAGTAATAATAAGGATAAACGAGAAGTTGTTTGGTGTACCACATGCATGAGAAAAGGACATCACAAGAATGAATGTCCAACATTCGCACAGTATATGGCATCAGGAATGCCAAATCTATTACCAGTAGGAGGACTATGGTGCGAAATCAACAAGAAATTGAGTCACAATCCATATCACTGCTCAACGATGAAAAAATACCAGACAATCCCAAAGAGTTCATATTGCAACTTTTGCAAGTTAGTGGGCCACAACGACAAATATTGTAGAACTATGGAGTTGATGAGAGAGAGGACATCAGATGCATATAGAGTGCAGGCAGGAATGATGACTAGGTAAGCTGCACCACAGTTTAATCAAGTTCCAGCTCCATACAACACTACGTAGAAGCAATATAATATTGTACAACAACCATATAATACCGCGCAACCATAGTACAATGCAACACAACTTCAATATGATACCGCAAATTACAATCAAGCACCTCAATATAATGCGTCGAGAGGAGACCGAGAAGGCTACAGAGGTGTAGGACGAGAAAGAGGAGGTTTTGGATGAGGTTGAGGACCAATGGTATGTCATAATTGTCAACAACTGAGACATCATGCAAGGGAATTTCCACTTCCACCAACAACTTGTATGTATTAATTGTCAACAACTGAGACATCATGCAAGGGAATTTCCACTTCCACCAACAACTTGTATGTATTGTCGTGCATCGGGCCATGATACAGAAGAATGCCCAACACTATTAGTAAAGATTCAGGAAAAGAGAAACCAAAACAAATGGAATGTTCAATAGATCTCAATCGAAGTAAGGGATGAAGGAAGGAACATCCACATAGTTACTCGTGGAGGAGCTAAAACAGGAAATGACGTAGTTCGACAAGACCCAATACAAAACCAATGGGTGAAGAAGAACACCAAACCAAGGAAACAGTTCGACGCATAGAATGAGAAGGGGATATTTAAGCAAGAAAGACAAGAATTTTAGAAGAAAGATAGGGCGTCGACTTCAACTACGCAACAAAGAAAGGAAGCACCGAAGTATGAGATGCCTCCATTATTGGACCATACCAATGAAATGCAACCCATGGGACAAGCAAGTACAATCAAAGGCTTTTTGCAATCATGTGTAAAAGTATTAAATGATCCATCATCTGTGAAAATATTGCAAAACATACTAGAAAAATGTAGCATTGAGACGAAAGGAAAACTAGAGCCAAATATAGTCAATCACCTACATACAAGAAGAAGAACAAGTAGGGAGTTTGGACTGAATGAAAACATTGGAGACTTCAATATGGGAGATATCATACTGGATCTAGGATCTGAAGTGAATGTATTACCAAAAAAGACATGGAAATGTATGGGACAACCCACATTAGGATATTCATCAGTTCAACTGAAATTAGCAAATCAACATAGATTCTTACCAATCGGTAGACTTAAGGGAGTAACAATAGACCTTGATGGAGTGCGCACTAAAGGAGACTTTGAAGTGATTGAAATAGTGGACGATACAACACTGTATCTAGTGTTGCTTGGTTTGGATTGGGTGTTTGACAACCAGGCCATAATCAATCTGAAGACAATAAAGATGACATTCGAGTCAGGGGAATATAGGGTCATCACGCCATTAGACCCATCATAAGGGGAAAGGTTTGTAGAACCTACTTGATTATACTTAGAGGAAATTAACCAGTTGTACAAAACAACTACGTGTGATGAGGATTACGTAAACCCAACTGCAGATGGAGTACTCAGTTGGCGGAGCATTACTTTATGTGCGACAGACTCAGATACCAATTTAGAAAACTGGCAACAAAGGATACATAAGGTTTCTATGAGAATATGTTCACGAATAGACCACACAGTAAGATGGGTACACATGGAGATAAGGGAACCACCCGGTTTCCATGGGATAAATGACCTGGAAATATTATTAGCAGAGTACGAAGCTGAAGTTTCAGAGAATCAACGACTCTTAGCACTTGATATATCACTCAAGGCCACACCTGCAATATGGTGGGGCACACACAAAGAGACAAACATAGATTGGTACCAATATAAGTAGTTACTACACATAAGGTTCATCATAGAGAAAAAAAAACAACAGGCATTAGAAGTATGATGGACAGGGGGCACTAGCGGAACACTTAGAGAATTGAAAAACACTGTGGAAATTGACACCCCCAGAAGAATGGCCCCATTATTTTATACACACTCTAGAGGGCATACTGGAAAATTGGTATACAGACCAGGAACTGGGCAGAGGAACTGCGACCTGAATGACATTGCAACATAATTTTACACTCACTTTTGCATTGGAGCATGAGAACCCCAACATAGATGCAGCCCTTAGAAAGATAAGAGGGGTGATATATATCAAGGAATCAAAAGTCGAGCTCATAATAAAATATAAATAGTGGAATAGACAAACAATAAAGCAATCGTTGTCATGTTACCATGTGCACAAATATGCACCAAAGGAAGATGATCCATGTGGTGTCTAGATCGAGGAAGCGGAAGGAGAAAGAGAAGTGGAAGGTCCACCCATAGAATCAAAAGTTATTGTCACACTAATCAAGGTAAATAAAGTCAACATTGGGACAAAAAAGAATCCCAAAATGGCTAGTATCAAAGACTACTAGGATGAACAAACAATATAAATCATAACATAGTTACTGTGCGAGTACAACGACCTATTTCCAACAACATTTATAGAGATGAAGAGTATAGAAGGAGAGACAGGAGAAATGAAAATACCACTCAACGTCGAAGCGAGACCAATCAGACAATAACCATATAGATTGAACCGATATACAAACATAAATTCAAAGCGGAGATCGAGAGAATGCTCAAAGTTGGAATCATAGAGCCAGTTGAAGAATCAGAATGGATAATCTTGATGGTAGTTCAGGACAAAAAACAAGGAGGGATAAGGATATGCATCGACTTGAGGAAGTTGAACGATGCTTTCCTACATGACCTGTTCCTTACACCTTTTACGGATAAAGTGTTAGAGAACGTAGGAGGTCATGAAGCTTACTCATTCACTGATGGATTATTAGGCTACCACCAGATTAAGATAGCACAGGAAGATGTATACAAGACCACGTTTGCAACAGAATGGGGATCCTACCAGTACACATTCATGTTGCTTGGATTGAAGAATGCACCAACAATATTCTCCAGAGTAGTCATCGCCGCATTTAAGGAATTCATCCACCAATTTCTTGAGGTTTACCTGGAGGATTGGACAGTCTATAGTTTGTTGAAAGACCATGTGGAAGTCTTATGGCTGATGTTAGAAAGATGCAGGCAGTACCAAATATCATTAAACATAAATAAATTCATATTATCAACACCGTTTGGGATACTATTGGGCCATATAGTATGTGTTATCGCGCAGTTTGTAGTTAGGATAGTAAATAGATGAAGAGTAGTCAAACTGGTGTAACTGGAACCAATCCCACCCAATGTCACCTCAATGGGATGGTTCTTTATATTTAGGGGGGTAAGGCCCAGGGTAGACGTTCCTGATGACCTGGGGTTTTGAGAAGGCAAAGGATTGTAAGATAAATTCCCCCCCTCACAAGTCACCACCAAGAAGATAGTCTAGCTAACAACCAATAATAAAGTATAACCAAAAAGAGAGATACACCTGCCTGAGACAAAGCAACAAGAAAATGATATATGCAAGATTGCTCACTTGTTTAGTACTTCATATAATAAATGACTATCTGATATATATAAGCAATTGAATAATAAATGTTGACGAAGTCAATGTTTATAAAATAGCAATAATGCACAATATCACTTCATCAATAAATGCTGAGAAAACATTGCATCCAATGTAACAGTCAACACTTCATTCAAGTAACGCCCTTAAATCAACCATTCAATTGCTCAAAAGTGAAACGTTAGCTGCACAATGATGTTTATAGAAAAAGATGATGGCAACACTTAGTTAGTAGGGTTAGTCCTAGGCTAGGGTTAGAATAGTTAGGGTTTCATTCAAAGTATTGAGACTGGTTTTGATCATAATACTCACAGGCTAGGTCTTAGATCAATGAATTTCCTAGGGTTAATGGACTCAAAGGGAGGACACAAGAGATGAAGGATCAAGGAATATAGTAAGGCTAAGGACTAGAGGATTAAGCCTTGAGGTGTTGCTACATCAAGGTCTCAAGGACAAAAACCCTAGGGGAGAGAGGCTCACTTTGGTGTAGGAGAACTAGGCTTCAGTGCTCTCTCCTCCTTCCTTAGGTCAATGGAAAAAATGAATAGCTATGAAAATGGCATAAGACTAAGACAAGAGAGTTTACAAGGCAACATGTTGTTATGGCAATGCTTCACCAACAAACCCTAGAAAAATCAGCTCATCAAGGTGTAGCAGGACTAGGCCCTGATGCGTCTCCTTCTTCTTAGCTCAGAAAATTAAAATGGCTAGAAAGAGAAGATGGGGAAAGAGTGTAGCTAAGGCTAGGCTCTTTCTCTCTTCAAATAATGGCTGAAAAGTCTTGACGGGGACATGAGAGAATGACCTACAATGTGTTCTTGTCACCTAGGGTTTATTCAGCAAATTTATAACAACAAATGCAAGAAATAACAATACAACCATTCAATTAAGAATTTTTGCAGAAATTCACTTGCATTTCACCAAGAAACATTATAGAAAACCCTAGTTGTAACACCTTCCATCAAGAGATATGCCAAAAAATTCCAAAAGAGATCCAAAATGCCTTCCTTCAACAAGTGCACCTCACAATTTCAGTTAAAGAACCCAAGTGTAGCGCTAATTTCAGACCTCACTAATGAGTGAGTGAAAGATGATGATCAAACGAGAGTAAAAACCCTCAATATATACTGTACCATGACCTAATTTTACATTTTAGGTCATGAAAAGGTTGACAAGGCCAAAATACTAAAAATCATATTATTTTACATTAAATTTTCAAATTTAAACCCTAATCGATCTAAAGAGAGACGTCATGCCCCTTTTAGGGAGACGTTAGCCCCTTCTAGAGCAAGTGCAACATCCTGGAGAAAAACGTTAGCCCTCCTTGGGCTTCTCCAACTTGCCACATGTGCCAACACTGCCAAATCTGCCTCCCAAGATGTCCACAAGGCTATATTAGGTCATGATCATCAAGGATGACGTCCTAGGCCTTCCAAGGCCAACTCTCCAGTGGAGAGGGAAAACCCCCTAGGTCAAGCTCTACCAGGGTGCCTCTGGTGGAACGCCCTCCTCTTCTCCGGTGCAAAGCCCCTTATCCATATATGTCCTATATCTTCCCCTTGATGGGGTCTTATCATCCATATGATGGGATATTCAACCCCATGGAGGTCCTAATTGATCATATCCCCATGTGTACTAGTCCAAAATGATACCTGTCTGTCAGGCATAATCCTGCACATCAACAACTACGCCCTCTGTGGGCTCATAAGTCACAGGGATCATAGAAATGTCAATCACATCTCATCATCAATATTATTAAACATGTGCATAAAATCCCTAATACATCAATTAAAAGCTCAAAGACATTACACAAGCCTACAATACAAGTTTGGGGAAAATGATAGGGCGTCATATTGGGCTAGTGTTAGAGAGCTCATCAGAGCCATGTAAGTGGGTGAGGTGGTCAAGGGATGTCCTGGAAAGTGGGTGCAGTGGGAGCAGAGGATGAAAGGTTTTACCTATGGGTTCCTTTGTAGAAGACGAGTTGCACTTGTCCTAGATGAAAATCTTTCCAAGCCCATGCTTTTATTTTTTATTTATTTTTCTTCAAGAGGCTAATCAAGGGTCACTACCCTGGCATGGTGACCAGTGGTGACAATGTTACCCACAAGTACTTTTGCAGAAATGTGAAGGTTGGCTTGTGATGAGACCCCCTTTCCCTTGGCCATGCAACCAAGAGTCACTACCCTAGCATGGTAACCAGATGGTGGTAATGTCATACTTCTAGGTACCCATGGACCTAATAGGTTTTGTCGTGATGAGACCCCCTATCCTCTGACTAGGTCTTGTTTTGTTTTTTTTTATGGGTCCCTCTTGTTTCTTTCTAAGAAGCCTTTAATTTCTTTCTCGAGGATCCCTGGGTGAAGCATCTTGAGGTTTTTTTCTTATGATTTTATCTTTTTCAAACTTGATTTTACCCTCTGGGCCTTTAGCTCCTTCTTCCCACAAGGTAAGGTGTAATCCTGTAAATAGGTCAACCCATTTCCCAAAAAAATGCAAGGGATAGATGGGCAGGAAGAAAGATGAAAAAGTGGTGTCATGATGGGAGCGAACGATGGCTTTTCAGAAGCCCTCCCTAGTGGAAAACCAAAACCTACGGGCATAATCTTACTAGGGCATCTAGTCAATCCCCCAGACATGGTCAAGTGGGAAAGCATAAGATCCAAGCATTTGTTAGAAATAAAAGGAAATAGATGCACATATTCAAAGGTTTTGATGATCAAAGTGACAAATACCATGATACCCAGACTTATTACCTCATGGAGCAAGAGCCATCTCTGACACAAGACCAATCTGATGGCGATGGATGTTGTTGCTTCTGACAAGATAGAGGTGCTGAAATGAAGAAAAGGTGGGCCCTCTAGGGCCATGCTGAAGTCGATCCAACTCTCGATACTCCATGTATAAGACCCGTGGGCCTCAAGGCATGATCTCCTAGTTATCCCTAAAAGTGGGGGATAAAAGTATGCAAACAAGGTTTACTAGTAGATCCTGCAAAGATCACAGTAATCATTAACTTTCCACCACCAAAAACAGTCTGTTAGTTGAGAGCGACATTGGGACACACAAGATACTATAGAAATTTCATCAAAGGATATGCGCAGATTACCACGCCAATGGAAAAATTGTTAAGAAAATATACAAAGTTTCAATGGAACAACGAGTGTCAACACGGTCTAGATACCTTGAAGGAAAAGATGGTCACCATGCCAATATTGGTATTTCCATACTAGGAGAATACATTCCACATACATGTAGATGCATCATCCATATCACTTGGAGCTATCTTGGCATAGCCAGGAGTGGGGGATTTGGATCAGCCCATAACTTTTGCGAGCATAAATTTATCAGAATCAGAAAATAACTATAACACTATAGAAGGGCAAGGCCTAGATATGGTCTATGCACTGCAGAAATTTAGACATTACTTATTGGGAAAACACTTTAAGATGTTCACAGATCACTCATCCCTTAAATACCTAGTCAGCAAGCCAATGTTGGGGGGGAGAATCTGTTGATGGTTATTGTTGTTTCAATAATTTGACTTTAAAGTCATAGTCAATCCAGGAAAATTGAATGCAGGACCTGACCACTTGTCAAGGGTCACAAATGGAGAAGAACCTACAAATTTAGAAGACAACTTCCCAGACACATAGTTATTTTTGGTTCAGATCGTTGATGAATACTTTGCAGATATCATTCAGTACTTGATAATAGGTACTGCGCCACATGAATATAACATCGTGCAGAAGAAAAAATTGGTAGTCCAGGATGCATATTATCAACTGATTACAGGACACTTATACAAAATGGGTACAGATAGCATCTTGCAAAGATATGTGTTAGAACATGAAAGACCGATATTTTTAACAGAATCCCATGAGGGAATAGTAGGAGGACAATACGTAGGCAAAGCTGCCACGCAGAAGGTATTGCGCGCAGGACTATGGTGGCCAACCATTCACCGAGACTCAAAGGAGTACTGCCAAAGATGCGATGTTTGTCAAAGGGTAGGTAAGCCCAACAGAAGAGACGCGATGCCACTACAACCACAAGTAACATTGCAGGAATTCGATAAATGGGCAATAGAATTTGTGGGACTAATCAACCCACCAACGAAAAGAACTGGAGCAAGGTACATCATCACCATGATAGAGTACCTGACAAGATGGGTGGAAGCAGTGCCAGTGAAGGATTGTAGCACATAAACAACAACAAACTTTTTATTTGAACAAGTAATCACTCTATTTGGATGCCCAAGAGTTTTTATGAATGACCATGGCACGCACTTCATAAACAACACTATTAGCAATATGACTGAAGAGTTTGAAGTCTATCATCATAAGAGCACACCATATCATCCACAGGAAAATGACACAGTAGAAGCATTTAACAAAATCCCCGAGAATGCACTAACAAAGATCTGTAATATCAATAGGGATGATTGGGACCTCAAAGTACTAGCAGTATTATGGGCCTACAAGACTACGTGCAAAACGTTGACATGGTACATGCCATTTAAAATGGTATATGGCCAGAAAGCAGTGGTGCCATTATAATTTCTAGTACCCATTTTATGAGTTGCAACAATTACACACATGAAAGAACGAGGCACAGTATAGAAGAGACTAAACCAGTTGATGACCATGGAGGAAGATCAAATCTTAGCAGGATTTCACCAACAAGTTCAAAAACAAAAGGGATAAATCTTGGCATGATAGACACATCAAGAAAAAAAACTTCAAGGAAGGAGATCTAGTATTAATGTATGACAACAGATCGTTTCAGCACCCAGGAAAGCTAAGAATGCATTGTTTAGGACTATATGAAGTAAAATTTGTCAGATATGGAGGATATGTACAATTGAAAGACTTATCACGTGCATAAATCAGAGGGATGATCAACGAGAGACAACTGAAGTTGTACAAGGACAGTCGACCACCCACCGCGCAGTGAAAAAAAACAAAACAATTTTAAACAATACCAACATAGGCAAAGTGTGCTGAAAGAAGAAGGAGCACACATACTTAGGAATACAAACTTGGAAAGGATAAGGCTAACGATCAGGTTAAAAATGGAAACAAGTGGGAAACAAAACAATGACAAAAGAAGTATGAAAAGATGGAGGTATATAGAATTGAATGTCGGAAAGGATCGATGGAACGCCACATTAATCGTGCTAGTTAGAGACGACAAGGAAGAATAATGGAAAGTATGAAAGAACCATAGGTGCATTGAACCCATAGTCAAGTTAGCATCCTCAACAAGATTCATGCGATGCCCATACAATGCACGACCGTGGGAGAAAAGAGTCTATTTAAAAAAAGAGAACATACAGAGAGCGATAGAGGCAAAGGAGCATAGAGCGGAGTCCACAGAGGTCATATAGATCATTCAAACTCAGTAAACATTTGACACTCACCACCATGGCACCACCAAAGCAAGCAGAAGCAAGACAAACTACCATACAAACGAGAGTTAGAACCAGGTCATGAGTACAATTGGATGAAGGTGAACAACAATCGCCGAAGGTCATTAATGTTGACAAAATCCTATCCCCGGACACAACACCGGTGAACCCCACACCTATGGTGGAAGAAACCCAACAACTAGCAGTGGAGATAATGAATGTAGATATGCCAGCGGAGCCACAAGAACAACAGAACTAGGACACAGAAACCCTGAAGGAGGCGCAACCAGGGAACACCGAAGCATCTCCGAGAGTCAATGGAATGATGACGAATCAGGAAGCAATAGCCGAGCCAGACGAATCTCAAACAACTATGTCAGACCACCCACTGGAAGGAACAATAGAAGATGTCACGGGTTGGCCAGAATGTTATGTCGAAGTACAAATGATGGTCGCTGGAACTTCCAACCAGCCACCACTAAAGAAAGACAAGAAGCATATACCTAGGTCACCTTGCAAGCAACCCATCGTAGCCCTTATTTTTCTGCGTATACCAGATGGGGTATAGGTGAAACCAGAATTGTTGGGGAATATTGACAAGTTGAAATACTCAGATCATGATGTAGCAGACACATAAAAGTCCCAGAAATTTTCAAAGAGGGTATACTTACAGACCATGGGAGTGAATGTGGTTGCGGAACCGGTTGACCAACCACTCCAATGGGAAACTAGATTGGAGAAAATGAGGATTTTAGGTTTGTTGGATTGACCACACTTTGGCATAGGACAGTATGCAAGCGGTTGCGTCAAACAATTGTTAGCAGTCGCACATGGCAGGGACATTTGGTTGGACAATCTTTTCTTGATAGATGTATATCTTATTACGCACATCACAGGGTTTCCATCCAGGGGCATGGATCCCATGCAATTCCTTGAGGATAAGTCAAATGAGAAAGAAATTGTGGAGGAAATGAAGAAAAAATATGGTACTGACAGGGGGATGTGAGGAATCATAATCAAGAGGATTAATGATGTCACAACACAAATGGCCATAAAAATCCTGGCCTGCAATCTACTAAGGAAATTCAGCAGGGAGGAAGTTTCAACCGAGTTCGTCACAGTTGCAGCTCAGTGCGCCAAGCGAACATCAGTTAGTTGGGCACCCTACCTATTGAACTTGTTTCTAGATGACTGCAACGATGCGTAGGATATGGGAACGTAATTTCACTACTCATGGTTACTCCTATTGATAGATATCGTAGGATGGAAAGAACCGAGTTACACATTTTTCGGCACTAGACCCAAGATGAATTATGCAGCGAGGTATTTATCACTTTGCGTCACGCCAGATTCCAAGCACAAGAAGATGAACACAGTTGTATTCGAAGGATACCTTCACGACCTGCAGGAAGCCATCTCCAACATGTGGAGGATCACACCATAGGCTTTTGCATAGTACCGGGACATCGCCAACTTCAAGGCCACACGAAATGCGATGTGGATACAAGTGAGGAAGGACCCTAATAAATAGTGGCTACAAATGCGCTATTGTATCATGGAGGGCGACATTGACATGGTGATCAAAGACTAGGAAGACGAGTGGAAGATTATAGTCCTCACCCAAGACGTACCAGAAAAGACAACAAAAGAGGAGGCAGGAGAGGGAAAAACACAATCTCAAGAAGTCCCAGTTCCCAAGAAATGGAGGACGGGCCAGAAAAAGACAAAGAAAACAAACAAAGGCACAATGAAGATGGGGACCCAGAAGGGGAAGAAAGAAAATGCACATCTAGCCAAAGAACAATCGAAACAAGTCAAAGTCATGCAAGGGACCACACCAAGTCCCAACTTCCAGGAACCGGGCCTTCATAAGAGACCATATATTCAGATGAGGGGCGCATGCAAGAAAATGAAGGCGCAAAGAACACCTCTAGAATATACGATCACGGAGGATGATGGAGAAATGATAACCCGAATGGTCCAGGATTGTATATTCGAGGACTTTGACAATGCTTTGCACCATAGGGATAGAATCCAAGAGGAGCTGGTAGACATGCAAAAACTCCTTAGACAAATCTAGGAAGCATAAGAAGAAGGAAAAAACATGGGAACAGATCCATCAGTATCACAAACCGAGGAAATAATGGAATAATACGAGCGAGATACTGTCCATACAATACCGTAGCCAAACACAACATTCCACATTACAACCAGTATGTTGCACATGGACAAGATCGTGGGGCAGACACCCTTAAAGGGCTTAGCCCAAATCCAACTGGTATTGTTGCAGATACCATCCAAGGCATTACACAAATTGCAGGTTAGTGTTACCCAAGAGGTACAATCTCGGGCACGCATAGACTTAGCTGAATTACAACAAGCAACAGAGAAGAGGGACACGTTCGAAATAATATGTGAGCAGGCTAAGTTTGAAACCCAAGAGGAAAGGGAGCGCAGGAATGGATTGGAGCAGAAAGTCACAAGAACTTACGAGAAGATTCCAAAGATGGCACAGGCGCAAACATAAGTTGCGGAGCTCAAGGAAAAATTCTTGGCGATCGCCAAGGAGATCGACGAGGCACACGAAGATTAGGTGACTCAAGAAGATACACATGTCAGTTTTGGGGGCCTGTTGGAAGCATACCAAAGTGGAAATCAAGGCGATTTTGGGAAAGAAGGCATTCATGAGGAAAGAGACAGCTGGAAGGAAGAACAACATGTGTGCATGCATGGAAGACCTAACAATGGTAGGGTTAGGGTTTTGTTAATGTATTGTAATGGCTGAAGATCCATAAATGTATAAATATAGATACTTAGGTATCATAAGAGGGGGAGTCGACTGATTATTATGAAGACTAGTTAGTATTCTAGAGAGTCGAATTATATGTAATATTTTGTTATATGACCTATTTTTGTAAGTTGTCGAGATAGAGAGGACGAAAGAGGGTAGGTCTTGAGGGTTAGATCGTAGGTTGAGGATCCTGGTGTGATAGAGTCTGCCTCATAATATATCTCGACCCAACTGAAGGGAATCGTAAAGCACACAACATTGTAATGATAGAACGACGATAATAAAAGAGCCAAGAGCCACATATTTGTGGATTTATCCCAGAAGGGGGTGAACCATGGTAACATCTATGTTATGTGATTGAATGCATGTATTTATTTATTGTATCAGTAGATATAAATGGGCGAATGAATGAGTCTTTGTATTTCTTGCATTAATTGTAAATAATGGTATATTGCGTTAATAAGTTACAGTAACACTCCATTTACACATTTATCATATCTCTCACTCAATCCTAGGTTGTAAACACATGAGTATTTTAGCCACCCATTAAGACTATATCGGGTGAGATTGTGCAATGCATTCTGTGTGCTGCGTTGCCTTCTGGTTTACTAGGAGGGTCGATAGTTTTAGAGGCTTTGTTGGAAAACCGAACAGACATGAACCCTGGGTCAATAAACTCAGAAAGGAGATAAGACAAAGTGTAACCAATATGGACCTTGAATATCCACACGTCGATATGTATGGTGATCTCCTTTATGAGAGTGGAAGTTCAATAAATCCACTTTAAGATGCATTACTTGATAGCTTGATTTATTCAAAATGTAGAACATACAAGCATGATGTTCTATCTCATGGAAGACTAGAAAATCGAGGAGTKGATTTTAAATCTCTTCCTCCACATTTGTTGTTACAACTAGGCAATGCAACAATTGATAATAAGGATCATCTTTTCATGTTTCTATCACTTCTATCAATGATTGGTGCCTTCATAACTATCAAGGTCGGGTTCTTACTTGTGGGACACACCCATGAAGACATAGATGGAACAATAAAATAGGAGGATATTTTCCAACTTGAAAATTAAATAAATATATTCTTTAGCTGAGATGATGGATACATACCACACAATTGAAGAAAAATGGGTGTTTCCACTTATAATGATTGATAATGTGTATGACTTTAAAACTTTTCTCAATGGATACTTCAAGGTAAAAATGCACTTGTTTGACATTTATTGTCCAATAATTTGAATTTTTAGTACTCAATAATGTTCCAATATTAAGATACAGGGAATCCATCAAATATATTGAGTGGTTAGA
>JZKD02S0235577.1:18314-31917 GCA_000966675.3 Picea glauca
TATGCATTGGATAACATTTCGATTTAATATGTAAACCAATTTAAATCACACCATGGAATTATGCATTGGCTATAACATTATGCATTGGATAATATTACAGTTTAATATGTAAACCAATTTAAATTACACTATGGAATAATGCATTGTCTAACTTCAATTTAAAGTGTAAACCAATTTAAATCACACCATAGAATTATGCAACAACTAAGGCTAGTATTTTGATTTAATATGTAAACCAATTTAAATCAGACCATGGAATTATTAACCAAATTGAGACACTTTCCAAAGTTGTTAAGTACCTAAACAAATATTCAAGTTTTGAGCAGAAAGTTTCAGAACTGAGTCTGAAGTGCACCACCCCCTTTTTTCCTTTGAAAAAATGTGCAAAATGACCCATTCGGGTTGACATCTATGCAACTCATATCTGAAAACTTACTAGGAATAAGAACTAAAACAATACACACACATATTCAAATAACATGTGATAAACACATAGTAGATCAAAATTGTTACAACTTTATTATTCCTTCAAGTCCATCACACACATTATACATTAAATAGATTGTATTAGGCATCAACAAAGCTTCATATCTTCTTTTATATAATTTCCCAGAAATAAAACACATTTCACATTATCTCAAGACTTCATACATATGACAGACTCATAATTATATTAAGAAGAATTATAGTATTACAAAAGTCTTAGAGTGAGCTCAATACCAATGACTCAACGGATCTCATCTAATCATCAACCATCTAGCTAAATATATTTTTCATATCGTTGCTTCCTTTTATATCTTTCTTTGCTCAAAATTTGTGTCTCTTTCTGCTCTGCTCCACTCGTTCTTCTGACAAAATTCCTCGCATGCTTATGGCCCCTACCTGTATTCCACGTATCCTTTTGGAATCAGGGTAATCTTAACCTCCTTGTCATCTCATCTTTTGTCAACTACATGATCCCTTGTGCTACTGAAAGTAATCATCCAAGATGATTTATCAATGATTCCTTTCTTGATTACATCATGCATTTTCTTGATTTCCAACGCACATAAAAACTAGAACCAACATGCACTTCTTTCCCTTCTCTGTTCTTTTCACTTGGGTGTGTGCAAAACTTGGAATGAGCACGTACAACACTTGGAAGGAATGCTGACAAAAATTGGAATGAGAAGTCACAACTTCATTTGTTCGCACATACAAAATGAACCCAAAAATTTGGGTGCCAATAGGCCCCCACCACTATTACTTGGCTCTTCCTCGAGCCAACAATTTCATGTACTAATTATTGGAATTTGAGTAAGAGAAAATCATCTGCATTGACTCCCAAAAGCATCAAACCAAGCTGTGGTGATAGTTGGGTGTGAGTAATTGAAAATCATTTGTGCAGTCTAGAATTGCAACCCAACTCAAGGCTACAAATGAGTCGAGTAGGATCCATGGTGAAAGATGGAGGTGGAGTGCATGCGACCCGCTGCTCGACCCAAAACCTTTGGTGTCTGAGGAGGGGAATGGGGGATCTGTTTAAACCCCACCAAAAAACATCAAACCCTGAACACAAGTGAGGGTCCATAAAGAGAGAGTATCATTCTCTACCTGCCTTTTTGTGTTGGGAAGATGAGAGTGAGCTAGTATCCTTGGCCTTTATATTGTAGGGTTGGGGATCCATGACAACATATGAGAGTAGGGATCATGATGAGTAATCTAGATGAATTAGTTTGTATCATATGCTCTGTTGCTAGAGGAGGGGAATCCATGAAAAGAGATGGAGGAAGAGATTTGGGCTAACAAGAGTAGGATCCCTCCCTATCAGCAAAGGTGATGATGCATGGTGATTGTTTAACTAGCTTGGGGTTGAGAGACCTAGTGAACAACTGCAAGTACAAAACATAGTTTAGGGAATTGTGGAGCACTAATTTGATTCATTTTATGAAATATGGGGGAGGGATCTCTACCAAGCAGCTAGTCGCATACTGAAAATATTCATGAAAAATGAAGTGTAGGTTGTTGAGTTGCTCGACCGAACTAGAAAGAACATAGTATTGATAGTATATTAAGCCACAACATGACTAGGAAAGTGAAAAGTAAACTGGGAAAAGTTGCTAAAGATGAGGGAATTAGGTAAAATACCAATGAGATGATGAATGAAGTCATAGATAAGGGTGGGATTGAATGCGATGTAGAGAGTTACTCTATCGAGAATGTAGAGGGGTGGTCTTTATAGAGTAATGATTGGGGGAGAGATGATGATGGAGAAATAGAACAATTTGATGGAGGGGATGGATTGGAGGATAAGTAGAAAATGGTGGTGAAACGTGACTCCTAGGGAGATCAATATGTTAGATCCACCATACTAGTGATGGTTGTGTGGGACTGTGGAAAATTGACTAACTATGTACCTATGGCATGTGCAGACTTCCCAAATGGGATTTCTTTCCCATTCAGTGAACTAAATCACTAGGAATTGACCCACATGACTTGGAAATCAGGGTCGGGATCTTGTACTTATATCAAATTGTCAGTCTGATATGGAAATTTGGGGACTATGCAAAAACTGTCAATCTATTAAGTCCGCCTACGTGAATGATGTGAATTTTTTGATGTAAAACAATTAAATTATGCCCACAATGAGATGTGATACATACTATTCATTGTACACTAAACCTACTCTACCCACACTCAAATCTAATAGGGAGAGATAAATGGTGTTGACCTTTGCGGGCCATAGTACACCTTCGACCTGCTTCCATTAATGAGTCCATTGAGAAATTTTCCTTGTAAGGTTTTTAACTTGGAGGCACTTGCTTCACTAATGTAGACTAGCCAAAAAGGTCTCAACCATCGCATGCATAGCTTCCTTAGATGTTGTAAATATTTTTTGTCATACAACAAAACTAAATATCTCGACTATAGGATATTCTGGTGGATGTTGTGATCCTTTCATGCTTTCTATATTTCCTTTTCAACCACTTGGATAAATCATGCTATCGTTCATTCCTCCTCTAGTTCCATGATTTCATCTAACCTGTGTTGAAGGGACTGATCATCTGTCATTTGGGTTGCAAGGGTGACCCAGAGGTTAGGAACAACAAATTCTAGTTGCATGACCGCTTCTTTTCCATAGACCAATCTGAATGGTGTGTGATTTCTCATCCTTTTGAACATTTTTTGATAATCCCATAATATTGTTGGGATGCACTAATCCCAGTTATCACATTGCACATTACAAAATTTGGTTAAAGCGTGCTCTAAAATTTTATTAAAATTTTCAATTGTACCATTAGCTTGAGGTTGATAGGGAGTGCTCTTCTAGTGATGGATCATGAACTCCTGAGTGAGTTGTTAAATGGTCTGATTCATAAAATGTGACCCCTGGTCACTCATAAACACCCTTGGACAATAGAATCTAGTGATGACATTCTAAGAAATGAAGCATGTCATTGTTTCTGTTGTAGAATCTTTGATTGGCACAACTTTGACCCATATAGTGAGGTATTCGGTCACTGTAATAATGTAGTTCTCTCCTGTGTGGTGCATCAAGGGATTGATGGGACCCAAAAAATCTATATCCCATTTTTCAAATGGATCTAGCATAGTCACTAGAAATAAAGGCATCTCATCTATCTAGCAGGGCTTTTCAATTTGTTGACATATGTCACAACGTTTGCAGTAGTCCTTGGCATTTGCAAAGAGGGAGGGACACCAAATCCCTACATGTAGAACCTTATGCGTTGTATCCTTGCTGACATTATGGTCTCCAACAATACCTTCATGTTCTTCATAAATGATGGAATTGTATTCGTGTTCTATTGCACAGTGATGCAAGATGACATATTCACCCAACTTATATAATGTCTGACAATTAACTGATAGTCGACACTATGGGTCACTAGTTGACGACGCTACATTAGAGTATACCTTGGGGGAGGCTAGCCAATAATGAGAAATTCCACAATTTTGGCTAATTGATAAGGCATGAATTTGACCTGGAAGAGTTATGCATCAGGGAGTTCATCATTGAGACTCATCGCATCTTCCCTAGTCTCGATCTATGACAAATGATTTTTTCCAACATTATGCTTCCCTAGATTAACCACAACTTCAAAATCAAACTCCTAAAATAGAAGTAACCAACTAATTGTTTTTTTCCCAACACTTGCTTATTGACTAAATACTTGAGTGTGGAGTGTTTAGTGAATAATTTGAAAGAAAACCCGAACAAGTAGTGGATTTTTTTTTTTAACGCATATACCATGGAAAGGCCCTCATGCTCGATTGTTGTATAATTATTTTTGGCATCAAACAACTCGCAACTGGAAAAGTACACTAGATGTTCAATATTTCCTTTGCTTGGCTGCACAAGAACCACGCCCAATGCAATAGAAAAATAATCGACATGGACATGGAAGAGCTTCGACCAATCGGGAAAAAATAGAATTGGCACAGTAACCAATTTTTCTTTGAGGGTATCCAAGGATTTATGGCATTCTGGTGTCCATTCATACTTAGTATCTTTACGCAATAGTTTTTCTAATGGGGAAACAATATGGGCATATTTTTGGATGAATTGTTGGTATTATCCTTTATGAACCAACATGGCTCACATATCCTGAACCAAATTTTGGGCCACCATATTAAAGATGGCATCAATCTTAGCTTGATCCACCAACAATCTATCTTTGCACACAACGTGGCCCAATAGTGTGCCAAAGGGTGTACAGAAAATGAATTTATTCAAATTCAAGGATATATGTAGCTAGCAGTATCAATCCAACATCAGTTGAAGAGATTGCATGTGTTCCTTCAATAAAATGAACATAATCCAATCGTCCAAGAATACCTCAAGAAACTTGTGGATAAATTCCTTAAAGGTCACGACTATTATCTAGGAAAATATTGTAGGGGAATTATTCAAACCAAAGGGAATTACTGTGTATGCAAAGGACCCCCATTCTATCACAAAAGTAATTTTATATTAATATTTCTCTGTGATCTGAACTTGATGATAGCCTAAGAAGCCATCTGTGAAAGAGTAGGCTTCCCGACCGCCAACATTTTCAGCACCTCATCCGTGAAGGGTGTTGAGAAAGGGTCGTGGACGCGGGATGTGTTGAGACTCCTTATATATACACAAATTTGAATATCATTGGTCTTCTTGGGTTATAAAACCATAGGAATAATCCAATCAAACTCCTCTACCAGGACAATGGTTGCAACCACTATCTAGGAAAATATTGTAGGGGCATTATTCAAACCAAAGGGAATTACCGTGTATGAAAAGGACCCCCATTCTATCACAAAGGTAATTTTATATTACTCCTCCTCTGCGATATGAACTTGATGATAGCCTAAGAAGCCATCTGTGAAAGAGTAGGCTTCCCAACCGCCAACATTTTCAACACCTCATCTGTGAAGGGTGTTGAGAAAGGGTTGTGGATGAAAGTTGTGTTGAGACTCCTTAGATATACACATATTTGAATATCACCAATCTTCTTGGGTTGCATAATCATAGGACTAATCAATTCAGACTCCTCTTTTGAGACAATGATCCCAACATCCAACATGCGATCCAATTCTTTGTGCACCTTTTCTTTGGATACTCCACCCATAATTAGGGACAACAGAAGCTGATATGATCGAAAAAGAGTGTTGAGGGTAGTTTATATAGAATGCACCAGACCATTAGATGATTAGTGAGAGAGAAAGATAAACAAATAGAATGACTACGCTTCATCCCCAGATAGTTGGAATAATGACTAATGTACAACGAACTTGGAGCAAAATCGACCATGATTCATACTCATTGTCGTCATATGTCCATCGTAAGATCGAATATTCTTCGTCGTAGATTTGTAGTAGGATCGGTGTACGCTAAAAGAACAACCAACATAATTTCACCCAGGTTTTTCACAAGAGCGACAAGGTACTGACGTACTTGTTGTATTGCCGACAAATTTATAGTCCTACTATCAATGAACACCTAGTCATATGATCAATGAACTCCTAGAAGTTTCTCAATGTTCCAATGTGATTTTCATTAATTAAAAAAGAAATTAATACTCTCGATGTCATATGGTAGAATTTTCCTCGCTACTCTTGACGTCAAATGGTCTCTCACATGCAACTAGTATGAAGGTAATAGATTGTTGGTTAAGTTTTTTTATGGTTTTATATATTATATATTACATTTTATATATAATATATAGAAATAAGAGAAACTTTTAAACCTGTAAAAACATTAAAAAAAAAACTATTTCATTTTGTAATTTTTAAGGAGAAGTCACCACATGTTGTTATTTTAGAAATCGAGTTGTTGCAACATATCGTGATACTACAACATGATCAATATTGAATTCTTGTTGATCAATACCTTAAGAAAACTTAACCAACAACCTATTACCTTCATATTAGTTGCGCATGAGAGACCATTTGACATCGAGAGTAGTGAGGAAAATTCGACCATATGACATCAAGAGTATTAATTGTTTTTTAATTAATGAAAATCACGTTGGAAAGTTGACAAACCTATAGGATTTCATTGATCGTATGAATAGGTTTTCTTCGATAGTAGGACTAGAAATTTGTCGGCAATACAACAAATATGTCGATACCTTTTTTCTCTTGTGACAAACCTAGGTGAAATTACATCGATTGTTCTTTTAGCATACGAAGAGCCTTCAACAAATATATGACAAAGAATAATATATCTTACAATGGACGTACAACGACAATGACTATGAATTGTGTTCAATTGTGCTCCAAGTTCATCGTACATTAGTCATTCTTCCAATGATCTGGCGATGAAGCGTAGTCGCTCATACGACAAACCTACGATGACAATAACTTTGGATAGTGTTTTATTGTGCTCCAAATTCATTGCATGTGGGTCGTTAATCTGATGAAATGGAAATGGAGATTGGTCACCCATACAAAAAATAGACGATGACAATGGTTATGAAAATTGGTTGATTGTGGTCCATGGTCATCATAGCTTGGTCGCTCTTATGACTAACATGTGACGGAAAATAACTAGATTTGCAATGAAAGTCTGTCGATTGTATGGGGGAATTTTTTGTCTATCATGCGATGGCAGAGAGTTTTTTCAAACGTATGATGAAGCCATGGTTCATCGTAAGTACTATGGCTATGACACGATGAAAAAATTGGTTGTAGGATTCATCGTACTTGTGACATTTTGGTGACAAACCCTTGTCGGAAAATTGTTTGAAATCTTTACAGTAACCCTTGGATGTGACATTTTTAAGAGTATTTGATTGCAAGTAATTTAACTATAACCATTGATATGTTAATATGGTTGTATTAAAGTTTGTAGTTATTTGTGTTTGATACTAAAATTATTTTTATAATTTTGAAGAAACTAAATGAATTATGTGTAGAGATTTACATATAAAAATATGATATATCATTGTAGGTTGAAGTTGTTTGATGGCTATGACACGAAAAAAAAATGGGTTGTAGGATTCATCATACTTGTGACATTTTGGTGACAAACCCTTGTCGGAAAATTGTTTGAAATCTTTACAGTGACCCTTGGATGTGACATTTTTAAGAGTATTTGATTGCAAGTAATTTAACTATAACCATTGATATGTTAATATGGTTGTATTAAAGTTTGTAGTTATTTGTGGTTAATACCAAATCGTTTTTTATAATTTTGGAGAAAATAAATGAATTATGTGTAGAGATTTACATATAAAAATATGATGTATCATTGTAGGTTGAAGTTGTTTGATTAATAATTGTAGAAATAAATTGATTTCTATGCACAACTTATATTGTAGATTTAGAAATATGAAACTATTGTTTATGAAGAATGGTAGAAACATATATGGAAATAGTCCATTGTTTAATTTCTTATATAAATCTTGTGATATCAATTATGGTCTGCATAATTAATAAAATCGCATGAATAGATGGTAAACAAATTATAAAAGGAAGATAATAGTTTGCATACGTATAGATAGATTTGAAATATTATGAACATTATATAGGGAAACAAAGGGTACAATTATGATGAAAGCGTGCAATGAAGTGTTCTAGCCAAACTACACATATAACACTAGCAATGTAATAATTCAATATCTAAGGCTTTATAAGGGGTTTTACACATAACCTGAGGCTTTTTCTATGGCTTAACATGCTATTATTGCAAGTTTGTCAATAACTATGGTCAAATAGCAGCACCTCTAACAACATTATTAAAGAAGGAAGTATTTTATTGGATTGAAGTAGCAACCAAAGCTTTTGAAAAACTTAAGGAGGCTATGTGCACAACTCTCATATTGGCCACACCTAACTTTAAAAAAACATTTATTGTGGAGTGTGATGCCCTAGGACATCGAATTTGTGCATTTCTAATGCAAGAAGGAAGGCCCCTTGCCTTTGAAAGCAACCAACTTAAAGGGAAAAACTTAATCAACCCCATCTATGAAAAATAAATGTTGGCCATGCTACATGCATTTGAGAAAGGATTCCCTTACCTAATAGGAAGACACTTCAAAGTAAAAAAATATCATGATATTTTGAAGTACTTGGAGCAACGATTGTATTTAGAAGAGAAACAAAAATGGGTTACAAGTATGCTAGGTTATAACTTTGAAATTATCAACAAAAAAAGAAAACATAACGTTGTGGAAGATTCCATTTCAAGGAAAGAAGAATAAATAGAAGGTTCACTATGTGCTATTTATATTCCATAATCTGACTGGGTAGAAGAAGCAAGGATATAATGGAAGCAAGATCAAGAGGTGAGAAAGATCATTCAACAACTGCAAGGGAAACCCAGTTCATTAGATAATTTTGTTTGGAATAATGATTTGTTATGGTACCATGATCACCTATATTTATGTAAGAATTCCCAACTCAAATAGAAAGTCCTTCTAGAATTGCAAAAGATCAAGAAGGATTTTTTCTAGGAAGGTCTTAAAACTGAAGTTCAAAATCTTGTGTATGAATGTTTGGTCTGCCAACAGAATAAGGGAGAGACAGTCAAGATGTCAGGTCTCATACAACCATTATCTATACCAATTTAATGTTGGGAATAAGTTTCAATGGATTTTATTACAGTTTTTCCCAAATCTGAAGGAAAGACCGTCATCATGGCAGTATTGGATCAACTAACAAAGTAAGCTCATTTTTCTCTCTTTCTCATCCTTTTATAGAAAGTACAGTAGCCACAAAATTCATGGAAACAGTTCAAAATCTACATGGAGACCCCAAGATTATTGTAAGTGACAAATGTTGAGGAAAATATATGAAATGATCTTACTCAAGCATTTTCAGATTCTTCTTAGCTAAATCCAAATAGACAGGAATATCACCCTATGTTTATAGCCATAAAAAATAAAATCCTAACTCACAAGTATTGATTACAAGTGCTTAGTCTAGTCTTTTCACAATTAAAAGCTTGCTAGAAAATTCATTTAAATATGATTTTCTGAATCTAATAGTTTCTGAAATAAATATAGAGACATAAGTAAAGACACCAAGATGATAATTAAGATAGATGAGACATAAAGATATCCTTTATTTCATTCCAATTCACCAAAGAGTCATTCCTTTTACAAAATTTCTTGCAGAAATTTTGGACCAAAGTCAAACTTAGACATCCCCGATGGAACATACAAAAGGACCTCTGACAGAAAATAAAAAAACTAAACTCTAAAATATGGATCAGCGTGCCACAGATTGCTGCCCACTAGACTCTGCATAATAGCCTTTGTCAGTCATGAAAACTAATTCACAAACAGACAAGTCTACACAGACTATCAAAGATAGATCAACACCTCTGAAAAGCAAGTGTTTGAATGATGTAATTCAGCCCTGAATCTTGTTGTCTACAATAAGACCCTTCTATCATAAAAAATAATTAGGCTTGTGATAAATTAAGGATTGAATGAAAACTGAACTATCTCAGCATAAAATCAAAGATAAGACCTTAGTATGCTTCTCCTTCTATCCTCCTCTTGTTCCTCCCTTTCATTTTGCCTTTAAGCAAATCAGAATTGGTTGAGGTAGTTGAACCACCTCATTAATTAAGTTAACTAAAGACTCAACCAACTTTTTAGTTAGGGGGGAAATTAATAATCATAATAAGGGCTATAAATAAATAATAACTAGTAGGTGGGACCCCTTGTGACTCCATTTATCTCATAAAAATCATAACATAATTAGTTAGTTAAGCAAAACACCCCTCCTTGTGACTCCCATCATCACATTAACATTTGACAATTTAGCTCATTGATATTTGAAATTATTTTCAAAAAATATATTACTCATATATCCAAAGAAAACATGTTTTCCAAAAATTCTGAAGTCAATTGTCATCAACAATAAATAACATAAAAACTTAAAAACCATATTTCCCACTCTGAGATGCAATCTTTCCTTGATTACTATTGTCACCCTTAAATTTTCCTGAATTTTCCTTTGGTTGCACTGAGCCTTTAGGCCTAATCTCGCTGATCACATGAGAACAATCATCCCTCAAATGCATCCGGGAAGAAACAGATTTATCATAGCTATTGGAGGGTGAGGAAGGGGCAGCAGTGGCTTTTCCTTTTTCAAGGGCATGGTGGGCCACGGTTTTCAACCTTTTTCTAGCATGAGAGGATTGAATTGGCTAGTGGAAAGGTGCACCTTGGTCAATATGATTAATAGGAGGGGGAGAAGGTAAGGACAAATTGGGCCAGCCACAATGTTGGGAGACTGTTGGGTGGACAATCTCTTTCCATCCGTCGTTTTCAGGAACCTCGGGTTTCAATGAGACATGAGGGGACACTGAAATACCAAGGGCTTTTGGAGCTTGGAAAGGAGGCCTTATAGGCCTAGGTTGGACCATTCCTTGCCCAATCCAATTGAAAAATCTGGCCTAAAACAACTGGACTAGCTCTTGTGAGTCAGCATCAAAGTGTATGGAGAACCTTGGCCTTCTTGGGCCTCTGTTCCAATTACCTCTCCCCCGGTTGCCTCTTGCATGGCTACCTCAACTGAAAAAATTCATTCCTGCATGCATGATTGATTAGCAAATAGTCCTTTAAACAACCATACATGATAACTCTTTAAAACAATATGAAATAGATTTTGGCTTAGCAACGTATCAGGCTCATGCAATCCAATCCATATAAATTGTTTAACTATTGTCAATGAGCAGGGGGTGAACAAAAGGTCCTGGGATATGTGAGGGGCTTGTATTTAGCGAAAAATGATAAAATGGGGGGGGGGGTGAAGAAACCCGGTTACTTCTCAAAGACCACAGCAATCAACTATAATGAGACCCAAAGAAAACCTCACTGTAATCCAACCAAGAAAATGAGACTCTAAACTATTTCAATACAAAATTATACTTGACTGTAATTAAATTTTAGAATAGGGAGTGAAAAATGAATGTGGGAAGGCGAGGGGGTTGTAATTAGCGGAAAGTGAAATAATGGTAGGGAAAGAGAGTGATTATTGTTCATAAAATTAATTAAGTGATCCATAAAACCATTTTGTAAAAGGAAACACACCAACCAAATGACCACTGAGACCCAAAACAATTAATGTGCATAGTTCAAGAAATCTTGTGCATTAACTTGCTCCTAGCTTGTAATCAAATATCAAACACAGTGTCATCAAACAAGACAATATGCATTCCACAACAATCTGTAGGGGAGCTATATTCCTCTCATTTATCCATTTAATATTTTAAAACAATTCCCAAATGCATAAACAATCACTTATTTCCTCTCTATTCAGCATCAAAATCAACCACTTCCCACAAATTATTTAAATCATCAAATACAAACTCAAAGGTTGTGCTCGATTCTATCTTTTAATTCATTTAATAATTGAATTGCAATGAGGTTATACTGTCACGGACCCTGTGTCTATTTCTTCTATGAAACATGATATTCATCAATACACATAACGGACAGCCACATACAACCATCAATATTTTAAATGCAAGATCTTGACTTTCCCTTTAACCTCACAGACAACCATCACCATTTAGCACATACTATGTCGTGGAATACATAGACATCTGAAAAAATGCAAGAGTATTTCCATGACTATACAGGTTCAATCACTATGAATCTAAACATCCACAGTGTTGGGCTATCAATCCAATACAACGAGGTAGCAACAACATGCCCGATATCATAACACAAGTTGATCAAATTGAAACAAAGCCATGTTTAAAAACCTGTGACCTTCTCTAATGGCCAATCAAATAATATCGATAACAAGTAAAGTGGATAACCATGCCATAATTACCACTATGCAACATTCCCATTTGACAATTTTAAAACACACAGTCACAGTATCATTAAATCAACATATCGTGTCGAGCTATCAATCCAATACAAGGAGGCAACAACAATATTGCTCAAATTAATCAAACTGCAACAAAACCATATTGTGAAAAATTTGTGCCCATCTTTGATGATGCAATCAAATAACCATAACATATATAGTGGATGTAAATTCCATAGTCATCCCGATTGCAATAACCATTTGGCCATTAAAAACACATAGTCACAATAATCATTGACTCATGTTGTAGGAATTCCACACATACCAATGCATCACGCGCGAATCATCATTAATCAATTGTAAACTAATGTTGAGTTAACATTCTGATAACTTCAATGCAAAAAACAGTGACTGTGTATCAACCCCATTATTCAATCAACCGATTTCAATGTTGAGTTTAACAATTACACTGTCATAATAAACAAGTGTAGTGACTAAGTAATAATAAGAAAAACAATGTAAGGATAGTCAACAGAGACGAGTTAACAATAGAACATTATTGGCGCTGCGTTACCAATTCATAACCATCGACCCTGTATCCAACATGACATAATGGGTTTCTTTTTTCAAAACCTATCTTGGAGTAATCAAGGATTGGCCATGTGGACCAACAAAGGGAGACATGGAGGCACCCCCCAACATCGGGAGTGTTGATTAAGGTTGGTTGTCATTGATGTCAACCCTTGAAGAAAGCCCCGCAGCACAAAGGTTTGGGTAATGGACCCAATATTGTTTGATGTAAATATGACTCATTATTGTCTTTTCATGTTTGATAAGAAGTAAAGATGTATGAACTCCCAAGTGGTCCCCTTATGGTGAAAGCCCTCACGGGAAGACACTTTGCAGAGTAAGAGAACCCATGCTTAATTGTGGAATAATGAGATGAAGGACAATGAATTTGTCAGGTAAACTATCCTAGATGGATAGTTCTTTTCATTCCATTTCCGGTGGTATGTGGAATGTCACATAACTCCTCGGGGTTAGAGAGTTATGGCCATGAGAAGTTGGAGACCCAAGGTTTGGGTAATGGACCCAAGTTTGTTTGATGGATAACGGTATGAGTTATGATATATTTTCATATAATACTATTCTATATGGATAGTACATGCCATTCCATTTCTGGTGGTATGTGTAATGTCAAATAACTCCTCACAGTTTGAGAGTTATGGCCTTAATAAGTTGGAGGACCCTCATATGTCATCTAGAAGCCCCAAAAGGTCAAAGTAGTCAAAGTGGTTTAAGAGATTTTAAAAGGTAAATAATAAAGTGAATTAATGAGTGTATTATAATT
>JZKD02S0235577.1:39226-62192 GCA_000966675.3 Picea glauca
CCAGTTGCAGCTGGAAAACAAAGGAAGTTGGTGCTTCCAATGAATGTAATTCTTCAAGACATATAAGAAAAAGCATTTTGTGGTTTTCTCCCGATTTGGGTTTCCACATAAAACATTGGTGTACGGTGTATGTGTATGTTTGTTCATTTCTTATTTACTCTGCAATTATTGGATGATAATGCTTCATTGATATAACACTTGGATTTTATGGTTAAAAAGGATTAAATTACTCTATTACTGATTTATCCCCCCTCTCAGTAATCCAACAGGGAGAGAACCTCTGAGACCAATGGTGCATGCACGGGGTATACCATGAATGTCGTCACAGACAGGGTGACAATTTTTGTGACAAGAGAGGCTATTTGCAGAGGAGAAAGGCCCCATTTTGGCCATGTAATGATACTTAGCACACGCAGGGTATAACCCTCATGGCTCTACCAACCAACCTGATAATGTTCAGATATGACAAGGCCGAGAAATAAGAGTCACCTTAAGCAATCCCTTTGGAAAACGACCATCACAACCCATTGTGCAACATTAGTAACTTGAACGAACTCATACCCAAGTGAAAAAAAGCACAGTGACACAAGGTGTTCAAAACCCCAAAACAACAAAAGAATGGATATGGAATATGAAGGCATGGAGACCACCAGCCACTCTAAACCAAATGAAACCCTCCAACTAAAACCAGCAAGGATGACAGAGAGCCTTTATGGTTTCCAACGCTCAGAACGACCAATAACTATGTGACTTAAAATTTTATTGCAATGAAAACCACCAACGATTCATTCCAGAAAAATATCATCAATTAACATAGTTTCCCAACTCAAGGAAAGCACAAACCAATACATACCGATCCACTATCTATTTCTTAACCAGAGAAAATTCATGGATTTCTAAAAATACATACCTGTAACCAAGAATTCCTTAAAACGTGAATTGGCTGAGTGGTTCTTCCTTTGCTTGAAAATCATAGCCTAACCACAGCAAACATAGTTGAACAATATCTCGACTAGGGTGGTGGCCAACGAAAGAGTAAGGGTGATGTGCAGTAAATGCACGTTGCCTCCACCCCCAGTCAGTTAATTTCTTAGTGCACGCCATCCATCTTCCATTAATTCATTCAAATTAAACCCTGTATCGAAACCACCACCCACTAATTTCCAATAGCGTGACTCATATCACATTCATACATCGCCAACTTATGCCATAACACATATCGACCATGTTCCATATAACTCAAAAATCACATAAATATTACCTTATTGCTAGGATTAGTAGTCGACCATTTAAATTTCAATGCATGTAGCATAAGAGCATAATTCAATCTCTTCCCTTTTCATTTAGCTTAGGTTTCTTTTATTTCTTTTCAATTTCTTTTAGGTGTTGTTTCTAACCTGTTTATTGTGCAGGTGTCACAGTAAGGAATCCATGAACCTAAAACAATGATAACAATGGATACATAGGCCATCGAAACATGAAATTAGAGCCTAGAGCAGGAGAAACAACACATATCCACCATTCAAATGTCGCAATTAGAACCAACACATAATAATCCCAATCCATCGCCAATAAAAACAAGATCTCATCAACCATGTAAGTAGTGTCGAACAATGGTGTGAACATCAAATAAGAGCCATATATTATCTCCCAATCTACAAGGGGGCCCCACCTACTAGTATTATTTATATTGTTAGCTTATAATAATGGGCTTAGCAATACTTTGCGGGAAAAACCTTATTGACGATTTTAATCGTCAACAAACTAGCGACTCCATAGGGAAATTTGTTTTCAACAGATTTAGAACTCAGAACTCATGGTTTCACAGACCAAGAACAACAGGTCAAGAACATATAGCCAAGAAGATCATGCAACAGGGGGAAGTGAGTGGATTTAATGGAAAAATGACCGAGAATTTGGGAATAACTCATGAAAAGTGTTAAGTATAAGTGGTTTTACCACTGTATGCATAACCATTCAACCATAATCTTCTCTTTACTTTAAGAAGAAAAAGTACAGATTTTTCTCTTTTAAATCTCAAATGGATGAAGAAATGGCAAGAAAAGGCAGGAGACAACCAATCGTTTTATAGACAGTAGTGGAAATAGATAACAAATTCAAGCATGCCTTCAGGGAGAACATTGTAACAACTGTGTAAGCTTCATTTTTATTGACTAACAATTCCTTGCAGGAGTGTCACTGTGGAAGAACTGATCCAATCGTCCTATTTTGACCAAATTAACTTGAAGATGGTAGGAAACAAAATCATGACAGAAGTAAATTTGCAAAAATTAAAACAGCAGTAATAAAATGATAGAAACATAAAAGTAGTAGGAAAACTTAAAATGGATAGAAGAATTCAAACTACTGTAAGGCAGAAAGAAAGTAGCACAAAAAGGAAAGTAGAACTAGGCTACTAGTATACAGAAAATTCAAACAACATTAGAACTTTTCACGTTGGTCCCTCGCAATGTTTCAAGTGAGAACCGGTAGTGTTATAGGAAAATGATTTCTCCTGTAAATCCTTTAAAATGTAAGAGTTAGTGTCCAGGACAAAAGCAATTTTGAAAGGACCAAGGAAAACACTTGGAACTTCGAGGTAATTATCATCATTTTAACGCATATGATTAGATCATCAAGTTAGATGTGGATGTTGATCAATTCATCAAGAGTTGTATGGATAGGTCTTTTAAAAGAGGTACTTGCATCATGTAAGCCAGAATACAAGCATTTATAAGTCATGGTACCCTGAATTGAGATGGGAGTGGTTTTGTGAACATCTGCCCCTTTTACCTTGATTTTATTGTAACCCGGAATTTTTTCAAGTAAGGGCCTCATTTGTGACCTTACAAACCGCTGCAGAATTATTTCGATATTGAGGGGAGGAGAAGGATTTCTCATAATATCTTGACTAAAAGTGCAAAAATGAATGCAGTTTATAATATGATCAGCGATCTTCGAAACGGGTATACAATTGGAAACCCATTCAGAATAGTCTGCAAAAATAATCCCAGCCTTTAACAAACTTTCCAAATCCTTTTGAAAAGTTTCTTTAAATGCAGAGTTAATAGGTCTTTGTTTTTTCCTAGATGGTTTCATAGCATGTTTAATAAGACCAGGATCAAAACCACGAAGATCCTCATAAGACCAAGAAAAAACATTTTGAAATCCACCAAGTAGCTTGGCAAACCTCATTTCTTCTTTATCAGAACATTGGACACTCATTTTAACACTCTTTGAAGATTCAAGTGCCCCAATGTTCAAGGATATGGTTTCACCCACCTTCTTTCTTGACTCCCCTTCTCTCTTTTTCTCTTTATTGCCTACATCACTCAATGAAAATGAACTCTCAAGGGGAGTCAAGCCCTTAGGAATTATTTCATTTTCTATGGATGTCGTTTCCTTGGGATTAAGAGGTTCATCTTGAATGAAATAATAAATGCTCTCATCGTTAGGGAAGGCCTGCCAAGATTCTACATTGTTCAGGATATGTGAACCATATAGAGAGTGAAAGAAACAATCAAACCTGTGAGGAAAAGGTTGTTGATTAGAAGAATCTTCAAAGACAGCTAATCGATCATCCATTGAATTCAAATCCCTCTTAACATGAGTGATGTTGAAATATAGAAGGTTCAAGATAAGTGCCCAAACATTTTGGGTGTATCATTCCATCAACTCATTTCTAGGAGAGCATACCTTATGTATCAGATTCACAACAATCCCAAAATCTCCAAAAACTGAAAGGTGACCACAACCAATATTAAGGGTGATTTCAATGCCTAATAACAAATATTCAAATTTAGTGACATTGTCTGTACAAGCAAACTCCAACCTGTAAGACAAATTATGAGCAGAAAACAAGATAATGCCAGCCCCATTACCTTCATTAGAGAGAAAACCATCAAAGTGTATGTGCCACATATCATCATATGAATCGATTTGTTCCAAAGGAATATTATCCTCTTCAACAAATATGGAATACACTCCTATGTCCTCTTTGATATAGTTTACACTAGATTGTGGAACACTCTCTATGTAGGGTGAAATCCCTCCCTCTCTAAGGACTATAATGTTCTTACAATTCCGAGAAATGGATAATTGCATCCCGTCGAGTGAGAGGTATCCACCTGTTAAGGATTTCCAATCTCTTCCCAAGATAATTGAATAATTTCTTACAGGCATATCAATTACCTGAATGCTGAGGGTTGTCCTTATTTCAGGATGAGCACATAAAAATAAGGTCACATCCTTAATCTCTCTTATGGTCGTTTGTTGTAGAATATTATAGGAGAGCATGCTTCTAGCATTTTCATTTTCACAAGACAAGCCTATATCTTCCATAATAATCTTCGACATCACACTTGGGCCCGAACCACCATCAATGAGCGATCTTATCCATAATCTTTACAGAAATATAAAAGGGGATTTTTTATAGGGTATCTAAATTTATGTACACCTACTTTATTTACAGATGAATCCTCTTCGTTTACCTCTTCAGAGAGGTTGGCTACAACAGAAGATTTCCCTTCCATGAATTGTTTCAGATGCATCTATTGTTTAGGGACGACAACCATGTCCAAAAGGGTTGCATCTACTTTGATGTTGGCCAACTGGTTCAAGATATTGTATTTGGAAGAGGGGAGAGGAGAAGTTGTTCCATGAATGTCAGGAACCTTAGGAACCTAAATAGTAGCAGAGGGTGAGGATGAGATTGGGCTAGAAGAATTGTGGGGAGGATCAAATTTTATCTTGGGAGCATAATCTTTGTTCCTAGTATTGATGACCATGACATCTTCTGGCTTTGTAAAATCTAGGACAATGATAGTAGCTTATGGTATCTTACCAAAGATATTATCTCTGGAACTCTTCTTTACCTCAGTTGTGGTTTCCTCGTGGTGTTTCTCGCAGAAGTTAGACAATATACGAGGCAAGATGGATTTAGACTAAAACTTTGTTTTCAATCGGATTCCTAAAGGGGGGTGCAGAAGAGGATGAAGCTCCAGGGGTGAGAGGTGAGGCTAAAACCATTTAAACAAATTCCCCTCAAGAAAAAAAATAAGAACAATAAATTAGCACCTAAATATTATGGCCCCTATAAGGTTTTGCAAAGGATTGGAAGTATGGATTACAAATTGGAGTTTCCTCTATCTTCACATGTGCATCAATTCTTCCATGTTTCTTTATTAAAAAAATTAATCAACAACAAGATACCGGTCCAAACTATTTTACCAAAGATTAATGAAGAAAGTAAAATCATACTAGAACTAGAAACAATCCTTGAAACAAGGATTAAGAAGCTGAGAAATCGATCAATTATTGAGTACCTCGTCAAATGGAAGAACCTACCAATGGAAGAGGTGACATGAGAAGATGATTTCTTCATGCAGAAACACCCACATTTAGTCAGGTGTTGAGAAGAACACTTGTTTGAAGGTGAGGGGTGTTGTAACCTAGGTCTTCACCCTTGCCTCTCCTCTCTCTTTTCCCTATGTCTTCATCAATTCTTCCTATTCTGGTTGGTTAAGTCAGTTTCCCATTACTGAGTGACCTGGTTCTTATTTTTTTGAGTCTTTGTGCATTTATGTTTCTATCTTTCTGGAAGGATTAAATACATGTCGTATTTGGTTCAGAATTCTTGTCATCATGTTTGCCATTGATTGAGCTCACAACAAATCTACCAAGCCTTTTTATATGCACAGGAAACGATCATGGACAAAGGCAGCAAATCAAAGCAATCCATTTTAGGATTAGAATTAAAGCCAAGTAGACAGGTCGAGCCTTCAAAGCTGGAGATCTAACAGTCAATGCAGATCAATGGCTCCTATGCATTTGAAGTCTCAAAATTGCATGGGATTTAACAGGAATGACTCTGCGACTTCGGCGCTCGGGCGTCGAAACTTTCCATTTGTTCAAATCTTCTGAAGTGTTGAATCCTCCAAAGTGTCGAAACCTCTGAATTTTCGAAGACCTGAAACCTCAGAATTGTCGAAGACCTGAAGCCTCTAAAGAGTCGAAGTCTAGAGAGCTTTCCACGTCACTCTGGGACCGTACCACTCTCGTAGATGTCAAAGCACCAACATTCGAAACTCCCGAAACTCGAACGTCTGAAGTGAACTTGGACCATCCATCGGCAAGGACATGTGGAAGTAGATCATCCACTTCGGCGATTTTTTCTCCAGGAGATTTCAAAGAACAAAAATTTGAAACTCCTGAAGCCCCAACGTCTGAAGTGAATCTAGACCATCCATCAACAAGGACACGTGGAATCAGATCATCCACTTCGGCGATTTTTCTTTCTGGATATTTCAAAGAACCAACATTCGAAACTCTCGAAGCCTGAACATTCGAAGTGAATCTGGACTATCCATTAGCAAGGATAGGTGGAAGCAGATCATCCACTTCGACGATTTTCCTTCGGGAGATTTCAAAGAACAAGCATTCAAAACTCCCGAAGCCCGAACGTCTGAAGTGAATCTGGACCATCCATCTCAAATCAACCAGCACTGTCAATCCTTGCAGCAGGTAAGGAAGGAATATTACTCGGATCGTATATTGTGACACAATCAATGGCTACAATTGATTGCAAGGACGTAAACTTCCTAGATGCTAATTTTCTAGAACGGTCATGCAGTTGGAACCATGGTATTGTTGGAAGGGTATGTGGCAACTTGTGGGGAATTGCGGGCCCAAAGGCGGTGTGGACCTGTTGGCATAGGGGCAGACCTAGGGTTCAACACTCAAGAGCGCACTAATAAAACCCTAACTACAAGCCCTTTCGGCAACACCTGCAAAGCAGATGAAGTCTCACCCGAGGTAGAGGCAGGGGTGGTTGCAGGACTCAGATGTCTGCAACCTTAGCTGGGACACCAATCTGTGATTATATCTTTTACAGGGCACTTAGCATAGATCATTCATCAATATTTAACCCTTATGGTACTTCGCAGATAACACAAAGCATCACAGTGAATACTTAGACTAAAGATGATTCAGTACTTAGCCACAGAAATATAGAATAGATCCAGCAGATCAAACACTAAGAATATCATATATCAAATCTAACATTCATTCATATATCATAAGCATAGAGCATAACTAGATCTATTTAATTACAACAAGCACTTAGCCAAGAAGGAGATAAACACATTAGGTCAAAGCACAGAGCACAATAAACAAAGTTACCGTGGTTCACCCCCAACTTGGGGCTACATCCACAAAGTCTTCTTCTTTATATTATCTTGGTCAAGTGGTTATAGCACAGAGCTTCAGTGACCCTTACTTCACTCGTGAAAAAAGATCTGTGCATATAGCTAGATCCTTCTTCCTTGCACTTCAGCACAAAACTACAATAACTTGCACTTAGCTTTTCAATCACCTTACAATCATGCACAAAGCACTTGCAATATACATCCAATCACACAGATTCAACTACTAGCACTAAGCCTTTAGTTATACATCACATAGATGTACTACTACTACTCTCTACTTACATTGCCTAAGTATCTATTTATAGATTACAAAATGGGCCTAAGCATGGGTAAACCCATGGGCCAACATCCCTTTCCCTTTACATCAACCCAAAACCCTAAAAGGGACCCAAAAATAGGTCTTGCTTCCCTAATTTCTGCTTCGCGTTGTGATCCATCTTTGGCAAGTTGTCGCATTCCCCAAAATGGTCAAATATGACCAAGTATTCTTCAAAACTTGGGCAAGGTCCAACAGGCCCCCAACACTCACCTGTGACTCGTCTCGAGTCACTCAGGTTTGATCAATTTTGCCTCGAATGCTTCGAGCTTGGCTCAAGCTGCTTCGACCTACTGCAGTGCAATAGCCTCTTGCTCAGTAAATTCCTAGATCACTGTGTCATTGAGCGGTCCTTCCAGGTATTGTTCTGTAGTGATGACAACCTATTCGAGTTCAACTCCCTATCTTTCAAGTTCAACAAATAGTTGGCATGCCTTTTCTTGGATTGGATGAAGTCGTTGGGAGACTTCCATCACTTTACTTTGCAGCGTATGTACCTATTGTTGGGTTGTGCGTTGTTCTGTGAACCTCTTCATTCTTTCGACTGGGGTCAAAGTCTTTATCTACGCCTGTAGCGTGTCTACATGCTACTTTTCTTCTTGGATTTGTGCCTCCAATGTCTGCAATTCTGGATTCTTTGTGAGGGTTTCATAAGTTTGGGCACTATTAGTGCTTAGTTGCTTGCATTCCAAGGCAAAGGTTTTTAATCGACCAATTGTGCTTCGAGCAGTGGCCTCTCTTAGGTCTCTTATTTCTTGGGGGGTCTTGGGCATGGTGTGAAGCTCCATATCTGTGATACACTGTTGGAGTTGTTGGATTACTTCTTCCATTTGGGTCACCTGTTGTGGGATACGGTCTTCCATATTCACTTCTATGACCATCACAGAGTGCAGTGCCTTATGAACCCTTTCATGTACTTCAAGTTTCTCTGTTAGAAACTGTGCCTTTTCCTCATCCCACTTCGCTTTCAGGGAAAGATTTTCCCATTCTGCCTCATTCTGTTGTTCTAGAAGTGCTTTATGTTCTTGTATCAAATCCTGGGTGGCTTGTGTTGTGTCTTCTTGAGCTCCTCGAAGGCGAGCTTCATCTTGATCAATGATCTGGTGTAATTGAGTGAGCTCATCGCTTGTTCCTGATGTTTCTCTTATCAAGGGTGCTGTAGAAACTGCTTGGCTAGACTGGAGTGCATGCTACACTTCTTTGAGTTCTCCCTTGATTCGGTTGAATATCTCCTCCTTCTTTGCTTCTTGATTTTCTGCGAGCTCTAGTGAAACATCATTCAGTGCAGTAATTAAGAAGTCGAAGTCATCTGGGGTAAGGGTAGTTTTAAGAGTGGTTTGGGTGGCCTTAGATTTCTTTCAGGAGGAGGGTTTAGGTGGTGTCAACTTTCTTTTCATGGAGGGATCCTCCTCCTCTCTAAGTGGATTAACCTCGCCTCTATTTTTCTCAACCTCTGTATCGCCTAGCTCGTCACCATCACCTCCCTACGTAGGTGAGATTGACATAGTCTTCGTGGATGTGCTAGGGACATATTCAACTTTTTCATCCTTCTTAGTCCTTCTTAGCCCAGGTGTATCCGGCATAGCTTCAGGGCTTTCCTCGTTGGACATGTTTGCGGGGTCCACTACAACAAGGAGGTTTATCGACCATTCCTTGGTAATATCCTCCAAGTCGTCTTATGTTAGCTTGTAGTAGGATTAGAGTTGTTGTTTATGCTCATCACCACGTGCTATAATATAGGTGAAGTGGCAGTCTGCGCTAAATTTCATCAAAGGTCTAAACCTATGAAGTACGTTTGGGGTGATTCACAGTGTAGACTGAATTGCATTCTTCATTTGGTTGAAGTAGGTGTGGAAGACAGCATTGGACTGCCACTGCTTGTTCATGTCGCTGGAGTACCACAGCGTACAAAACTTCGTGGCTAGTGGTTCGAAAGGTTCAATCTCTGGTAACGTGGCTCCCTCTGGTAGTTCCCAAGTGATGAAAGTGATGAGTATGACCAACCAACTAAAGTGGAACTCATACCCTTGGTCTTGCGCTCCTCTGCAATCCAACTCTAACCAGTTTACAAGATATTGTGCCCAATTCATCTATAGTTCCTCAGAGCACTTCCCTGCAAGGTCAACTACGAAGCCATTCACCTATGTTGGTTTGTTCTTACGAACTAACTTTCCCACGATCAACTGACATGCAAGGTGCACTGCGCCACTCTAGATAGAGGCTACCTTGTAGCCTCACGTACCCTTCTCTACATCGCCATAAGTTTCCTTTATCCATTGTTCTAGTGCTCGATCTGAGGTCTTGATTGGGTAAAAGTCCTATGGGTTAGGTCCTTTCATGCTAAGTCTTGTGATCCGATTGATTAGAGTCAGATCCACAGTGATGCGACGGTCCAACCATAAGTATCCGTCGTAGTAGCAAGACAACAACAACCTGATGCATGCATTGACTTTTTGGTGTCTGTCGAAGTGAGGGATCTTCATTACATTGAGCAACGTGGACTGCGTGAGGTTCTAGGTCCAGGACTGCGGGACAATATTATGATTTCTGCCTTTGGTCTTGGTTAAGTATTTATGCGTAGCTAACATGCTGTAGGTTTTGCGATCTCCAAGGTTAAAATCATTAAATTTCAGTGATGTGAGCTTATCCTGGTCAGAACGTACTGAGCACACCCCTTTCAGAAGATACGCGGTGATCAAGGTGTACTCAAATTCTCTGGGTACACTTTCATGGTTAATCTTTCCGCTCAAAGGTGGTATGTAAACCAACAGAATGCGCGAGATCATCTTGGCATTTGAAATATCATCTCTATGCTTTGTTCTTGTCTCGGTCGTGGTTCTGGAAGGTCCTGCTCCGTGAGCAATGGAGGGAGAAGATTGGACGCCTCCTATCGATGATTCTTGCACACCTGTATACATCCTTCTCTCTGACATGAATCTCTCAGCCATTAGATCAATCAAAACTTCTTCAACTACTTTCTCAACAACGTTGATCTCGTCCGACATACAATCTTGGGTCCACTAGCTCAGGTTTGAAAATGAATTCAAAGACTACGATGAACAATATGGGAACAAGGCAATGATCACAGGGTGAATTAATATCAAGTTTCGGGCTCAAATTATCACTTAGAGAAAATTATTCTCGGTGCGTGGCATGACGGACTAAGTAGGGAAACTTAGCAACGATCTGCTTGCAACAGATATGGGGCCTTCATTAACTCTACTATTCTATCCATTCTGGTGCTGTCCAACGGTCTAGTGGGAACCCATAATTTCTTTTCAACCCGTTCGGGGCGGAAGTCAAATGGGTATATCAGTCCAATGGTTATATTGTTGCAACATGGCGAAGTGTCAGATGTCATTGTTCTAATATCTTGGTGAAGCTCAATTCTTGTGATTTTTCCTTCTGTGAAGTTTCCTCTTGATTCTTCTGTAACTTTCTCATTTTGGCCCTCTTCTTACTTAGCTTCCTAGCCTTTTTCCCAGTGAGCTTAGTCTCGATCATCTTTTTTCCATTATGAGTCTTATCTTCTCTTGACATAGTCACTTCGCGTTTCTTAGGTTCTTTCTTCAGATCCAAGGGTAATACTCCTTCATCATATGGATTAGGTATTTCGATCTTCTGTGGATCCTCTAACGCTCTTATAGCTTCGACATCCAGGTCCCTGGTGTTTAACAACTGAGATCTATTTTCTTGTTCCTGTATCAAGTAGGCAATTCTTCTAGTCATAAATTCCATGAGTGTTTGCTTCTTCTGTTCCAGGGCTTCCTTTTCTTCTTGCCTCCGAATCTGGTCTTTTTCAATCCAGATCTTTTCTAACAAAGATGGAAATGGGGCACTGTCCTCAATAAATATAATGACTTCGAAGTCTTCCTCTGTCGAAGTTCCATGGGTACTCATAACTATCTGAGTAAGTCTGCCACATAAGGTTACCATTTTGCCTTTAAATAATCCGATGGTTCCTAGTGAAGGGACCAAAGCAGGCCTTCCTAGGGTTTCCCAAGTTCTTTCTGTCATAATGTTCATCGGTGTTCCCTCATCTAGAGCACAGTCAATGTCGAAGTCTCCTATTCTTACTTCGATTTTCTCCTTTTCTTTGAAGATCTCTGACAAAATGACATCCTTATAATCATCTAGGGTTTCTTTTATTTTTAGTAACATGATCTCTGATTCTTTTTGCTCTTGATCTCCTTCAGAGTTTGCTTGTTCCATATTTAGTTTTTCAAGTCTAACAATCATTCTAGGGCAATCTAATACTTCATGGTCCATATCTTTACAACATAGGCAGCTAGGGTTTCTCCCAGGGCATTCCTTAGCAAGATGTCATGGTCTTTTGCAATTGTAACAAAGAGTTAATCCTCTCTTTCTCGTCCATGATCCCCAACTCTTCTTGTACTGCGCGCTAGGATCATGATGGCTAGCCTGCAAACATTTCTTTCTAGGATCCTGCATCCATTGGTTAGTCCAAAAATTCTTTCTATGCATAGGTATAACATATTTTTCACTATTCCTATAAGACCTATTCATATCAAACTTTCTTTTATCTAACAATGCTCTAGTTCTCAGGCTAGGACAAAATCTACCAAGCATACCTAAATTCATGCTTCAGAAATAAACAATTTCCACTTATCTTACCTATATAGAGCACAAATATTTCAGATCTAAAACTTGAACTATTCTTACCTTTACTAGAGGCTAGAGCTTACATATCTTACCTCTTTTCTGCGGAAATTTATACTTTTACCTTTCTTAGAGCATAAAGTGTTCAAATATCGCTTATTTTCTTCAGTATCAACCTCTTTCCTTCAGATCTAATCTTTCTTTCTTGGCACAAAGCTTCATAGGTCAAGTAGAATATTGCGCACTAGGGAAACAGATCTACACACAGAGCTTATTTCACACAAAGCTTTTTCTTCTTTATTTCCCAGCAATCACAGTTCCAGGTCTTGGAAACAGAACCATTTTTTGGCATAGGAGCAGACCCAGGGTTCAATGCTTAAGAGCGCACCAACAAAACCCTAACTACCGGCCCTTTCGGCAACACCTGCAACGCAAATGAAGTCTCACCTGAGGTAGAGGCAGGGGTGGTTGCAGGACTCAAATGTCTGTAACCTTAGCTGGGACACCGATTTGTGATTATATCGTTTACAGGGCATTTAGCATAGATCATTCATCATTATTTAACCCTTATGGTACTTCACAGATAGCACAGATCATCACAGTGAATACTTAGACTAAATATGATTCAATACTTAGCCACAGATATATAGATTAGATCCAACAGATGAAGTACTAATAATCTCATATATCAGATCTAACATTCATTCATATATCATAAGCACAGAGCATAACTAGATCTATTTAATCACAGCAAGCACTTAGCCAAGAAGGATATAAACACATTAGGTTGAAGCACAGAGCAAAATACAAAAAGTTATCGTGGTTCACCCCCAACCTGGGGCTACATCCACAAAGTATTCTTCTTTATATTATCTCGGTCAAGCGGTTACAACACAAAGCTTCAGTGACCCTTACTTCGCACATGATAGAAGATCTGCGCAACTCGCTAGATCCTTCTTCCTTGCACTTCAACACAAAACTACAATAACTTGCACTTAGCTTTTCAATCACCTTACAATCATGCACAGAGCACTTGCAATATACATCCAATCACACAGATTTAGCTACTAGCACTAAGCCTTTAGCTATACATCACATAGATGTACTACTACTACTCTCTACTTACATTGCCTAAGTATCTATTTATAGATTGCAAAATGGGCCTAAGCATGGGTAAACTCACAGGCTGACATCCCTTTCCTTTTACATCAACCCAAAACCCTAAAAGGGACCCAAAAATAGGTCTTTCTTCCCTAATTCCGCTTCGTGTTGTGCTCCATCTTTGACAAGTTGTCACAGTCCCAAAAATGGTCAATGGCCAATAGGACCCAAACCACTCTCGACAACTTCCGCAATCACATGCTTATATGACATCAGGTCTCCACGTCACCTCCATCTCACCTCCACTCATGCATGTCACCTTCAGTCCCCTACACTTCATCTACATCCACGGCGTCCACTTGCACGTGTCTTGTCTTCCTATTAGATGCCCGACCCCATGTCTTCCCGTTCACAGCTAGTTCATCACAGAGAAAGCGAGAAGAAGGGTCAGTTACAGGTGATACAGTGCGTTCTTAGCTTCCGAAATCTCAGACACATACAGATGGAGAGTTAAGCCTTAGTCAAAGGTCGATGCAGATTGGTTCCAGAACACTTCAAAAAACTACCTCTTCCTCAAGAAGAGATCTTCTCATGTAGCCGGTTGTCTCTAATGGCCTCCAACAGCTTGCAAGAATGCCAACTCTCAATGCAGATCTTTGTTCTATCACCCTGTTCCCTATTTTCTACCAATTCATTTCCTCCAGCACATGCATCAGTTTTGTCTCAGAGACAGTAGTAGTTTTTAGTTGATTTATTCCAACATTGTCTTAGATTATATACAAGAGTGGTCTTATGTGTGTGATAAGAACCACTCTTGTTGATTAAGTCTAGTGTCTTAGTCAAGTTAACAATTTTTTTTACGAACAGTTACCTAAAATTAGGTCTCAGTCCCCTGAGGGAAAGAACCTCTACAACTCTATTAAATACAGGGTCTTTGAATGTCTTGAGGGTCGGATTTTTTGAGGAAAGAATAACAATACAACATATTGGTTGGACCCGTTTTAAGCATGGATTAAATCTCTCTACCTAATGAACATACTCTTGATGATAATGTTTCGTTCAAATCTTCATGTGTTTTCATTCTTATCTTGAATATAGTTTTTGATTTGTGCAACATACATTTCATTTCCTTTCAGCTATTGTATGACTTACTTTTACTGATATGCAACTTGTCAAACAACTAATTCTTTGGTGAAGATTTTTTTTATGCATCCTGTGGGATTTATTGTGTTTTGATACATGTTTGATGTCTTGAAATGATATTTTAAGTGTTGAACTTCTTGCAGCAAATTATTCATTGAGTAGTTTGTTGTTTCCCTTTGTTTTCTATTATTTCACTAGTCTGCCATTAGTGTGCCATAAACTAAGGAGGGTCCTCATCCATATCGTTCTTCCAACCCAAACTTTCCTTTGTCTTGATAGAATAACCCTCTGACCAACCAAAAAAAAGTTAAAATAAGAAATCATTCTAAATTGATAGATGGCCTAGCTTTGCCCTTTAGCAGTCAGGTGAAGACCTTAGGACCAACATATTTTGGCACCATTGTCAGGGAACGGAGTAAAGAAATATATTTCCATGGGAGAACGACAATGATCAGATCTAATCTTTGATGGTGAACAAAGACCAGACACATTCAGACTGCATATCATTTGCCTGGCGACTCTATGGTTAAAGAATCCAGTGGCGACTCCACAGTTTTAAGAAGTCATAGTTTCAGATGGAATCCATCTTGGCTCGAAGGTTTTCTCCTTTAAATTTCTCTATTGTTCTTGGGTTTCCAAATGTTGTTCCTACTATAGATGAGTGGGGTTATTTTTTGCCCAGATTTAGAGAACATAGAGATGACAACCCTGCTGAGCATTTGCTTGAGTTTCATGAACTCATGCATTAGTGGGGAATACATCATGAGGATGTACTAATGAAGATGTTCATGTACTCATTAGAGGGAGATTCTCATGAGTGGTATCGTTCCTTGCCCTCTGCTAGTATCTCTTCCCTGGAATAGTTACATGCTGCATTCAATAAGCATTGTAAAAGGTTTTTTCCAGCTGATTTACTTTTTGAGAACTGTTGTGAATAATTTGAATCTCATATTCGACAATCACTTATTAGTTCTAGTGAAAGTAAAGGGGACTTTTCCATTGAGGAAGTGGAAGAAGATTCGGTTACATATGAGTCTTCTCTGATCCTTTTATTCAAAAGGATGATGTTGGGAATTACATTAATGATGAAATTGATGATAACAAGGATTTGGATACATCTTCCATTATTCTAGGTGACTCAGACAATCGTTGTTATGATACATCTATTATTATATGTTCCCATAAAGATTTGATTAACTGTGAGGAAAGTGATGTTGAAGGTCACGAGGATGTTTTCCCCCTTCCTTCTGAAATTGTTGAGCATTAGGAAATCTATAAGTCCGAAGATGACACTCTAGAGATAGAACAAGGACAAGCCAGCAATGTAGGAGACATACCCATTCATTTCAAACAACAATATGAGCAGTATCAAGGGTTTTCTGCTTCCCTTTATGGTTGTGAATCACACGACTTTCATGAGTTGTTTCAACGAGGATAGGAGAAACTCAGTCTTGTTTATAATGCAGATCTCACACAACAACAAATGTGTCCTCTCAACTAGTTGGAGGCTTTTCATGGGTTTTAAGATCCAATAGTGAGATGGATGGATTCTTATTTTTCCAAAATCCCAAAGGTTGAAAGTTTTACCATGATCATCATTTGCAACTGTAAGTACCAGATGCCTGCCAACTTTTTTCCGCGTTCGATATATCCTCTTTGGATTATTCTAAATAGTGACCTGCACATAGTTGTGATTCTTAGTCAAATATTTTCTTGGTTTCATTGGAAGTGGAATTACACATGATTGTGTTGGTTTTCAGCTAAATAAAGTAGGTAGTAGGAGAATAAGCTCATAGTTTGAGCATTTAATTTTTACTTCACAATTTATTTTTCAGTATGTTGGTTTTAAGTAGCTTGTTTGAATAAGAGACTCCATAGCCCAACAAAGGCACTGGGGTTTAGTTGCATTTTCAAGTTTCAGTAAAGACTGCATAGCCCAACGTAGGCACTGGGGTGTAGTCTCAGTTTTTAATTCAATAAAATGCATGGTTGAGGGACAGTAGTAAATACACAGGACTGGAAGACGAAAACAAAGGTAAGAAATGGAAGGCAAGAGTAGTTATTTAATCTCAAGGAACTGATCTACAGTTCTTAGCACCTCATAGGGACGAGCTATCCCCAGTTGGAGCCAATGTTGTAACCTAGGTCTGCACCCTTGCCTCTCCTCTCTAGTTTCCCTATGCATTCATCAATTATTCCTCTTATGGTTGATTAAGTCAGTTTCCCATTACTGAGTGAACTGGTTCTTATTTGTTTGAGTCTTTCCACATTTCTATTTTTTTTTCTATAAGAATTAAATACATGTCGTATTTGATTCGAAATGCTTTTCATCACGTTTTCCATTAATTGAGCTCACAACAGGTCGACCAAGCCTTTTTATATGCATAGGAAACGATCGTGGACAAATGCAGCAAATCAAAGCAGTCCTTTTCAGGCTTAGAATTAAAGCCAAGTAGACAGGTCAAGCCTTCAAAGCTGGAGATCCAACAATCAATGCAGATCAATGGGTCCTGCGCATTCGGAGTCTCAAACTCGCACAAGATTTAATAGGAATGACTCTGTGACTTCGACGCTTGGGCATCTGAACTTGCCATTCATTCAAATATTCTGAAGTGTCGAAACCTATGAATTGTCGAAGACCCGAAACCTATGAATTTCCAAAGAACTGAAGCCTCTGAAGTCCCGAGAGCTTTCCATGTCACTCTGGACCCATACCACTTTGGGAGATTTCAAAGCACCAACATTCGAAAATCTCGAAGCTAGAATGTCTGAAGTGACCCTGAACCATCCATCGGCAAGGACACATGGAAGAAGATCATCCACTTCAGTGATTTTTCCTCTGGGATATTTCAAAGCACAAACATTTGAAACTCCCGAAGCCTGAACATCCAAAGTGAATCTGAACCATCCATCAGCAAGGACACATGGAAGCAGATCATCCACTTCAGTGATTTTTCTTGCGGTAGATTTCAAAGCACAAACATTCGAAACTCTCAAAGCCTGAACGTCTGAAGTGAATCTAGACCATCCATCGACAAGGACACGTGGAAGCAAACCATACACTTCAGTGCTTTTCCTCTGGGAGATTTCAAAGCACAAACATTCAAAACTCTCAAAGCCCGAATGTCCGAAGTGAATCTGGACCATCCATCTCAAATCAACTAGCACCGTTGATCCTTACAGCAGGTAAGGAAGGAATATTACTTGGATCGTATATTGCAACACAATGGATGGCTACAATTCATTGTGGGGACGTAAACTACCTGAAAGTTAATTTTCTAGAGAGGTCTCGCAATTGGAACCATTGTATTATTGGAAGGGTACGTGGCAGCTTCTAGGGAATTGTGGGCCCAAAGGCGATGTGGACCCAAACCACTCTTGACAACTTTCGCAATCACGTGCTTATATGACATCAGTTCTCCACGTCACCTCCATCTCACCTCCACTCACGCCTTTCACCTCCATCTCACCTCCACTCCCCTCCACTTCATCTACATCCATGACATCCACTTGTACGCATCCTGACTTTCTATTGGATGCCCACCCCCATGTCTTCTCATTCGCAGCCAGTTCATCATAGAGAAAGCAAGAAGAAGGGTCAGTTACAGGCAAGACAGAGTGTGCTTAGCTTTCGAAATCGCAAACACATACAGATGGAGAGTTAAGCCTCAATCACAGGTCAACACAGATTGGTTCTAGAACACTTCAACAGAATACCTCTTCCTTAAGCATAGATATTGTCATGTACTCGGTTGTCTCTAGTGGCCTCCAACAACTCACAAGCATGCCAGTGCTCAATGCAAAGCTCTGTTCTTTCACCCCGTGGCCTAGTTTCTACCAATTCAGTTCCTCTAGCACATGCATCATTTGTGTCTCAAAGATAGTAGTAGTTTTTAGTTGATTTATTCCATCATTGTCTTAGATTAGATACAAGAGTGGTATTTTGTGTGTGATCATAACCACTCTTGATGATTAAGTCCAATGTCTTAGTCGCGTTAATAATTTGTTTTACGAACAATTACCTAAAATTAGGTCTCAGCCCCCTGAGGACGAGAACCTCTGCAACTCTGTTAAATAGAGGGTCTTTGAATGTTTTGAGGGTCAGATTTTTTTAGGAAAGAATAGCACAAATTGGTTGGACCCATTTTATGCATGGATTAAATCTCTCTACCTGGTGAGCATACTCTTGATGACAATGTTTCGTTCAAATATTCATGCGTTTTCATTCTTATCTTGAATACAGTTTTTTATTTGTGCAATGTACATTTCATTTCCTTTCAACTATTGTATGACTTATTTTTACTGATATGCAACCTGTCAAACAACTAATTCTTTGGTGAAGATTTGTTTTCTACAAGATGTGGGAGTTATTGTGTTTTGATACATGTTTGATGTCTTGAAATGATATTTTAAGTGTTGAACTTGTTGCAACAGATTATTCATTGAGTAGTTTGTTGTTTCCCTCTGTTTTCTATTATTTCACTGGTCTATCATTAGTGTTCCATCAGCCAAGGAGGGCCCTCATCCATATCGTTCTGCCAACCCAACCTTTCCTTTGTCTTTATAGAATAACCCTCTGACCAACCAACAAAAAGTTAAAAGAAGAAATCATTCTAAACTGATAGGTGGCCTAGATTTTCCCTTTAGCAGTCAGGTGTAGACCTTAGGACCAACAAGGGGAATGCTAATCCCTATTAAAATCCCTATGTTTTGTATAAAACCCCTTATTAATCCCTAGATATTGAATTATTAAATTTCTACTATTATATTTGTACGTCAACTAGAACGCTTCATTTCACCCTTTCATTATAATTGTACCCTTTGCATCCTATTTATATCAAGGAGACCTAGTCTTATGATCATCTTATCTAATCTCATATTGTATTCTAAATTGGATATATTGTAAAAGGAGGTTTCCCCCTCAAAGTGGACTATATTCATTGACTTTTTATCATTTTGAAGGCATAAGATGTTAACATTTCTACTCTGCTATGTCCATTTATTTTCCTAGCTTGAGTTCATCATCATAATTGTAACAATTGTTTTATACTTCTTTGTTTTTTCTTTATTGTCTTTCATGACACAATCCTTGGCCTTTGTTAAATTAGGAAGGGCATAGGAAATACATCTTGTCTTCCAATATGGTGATATTATCATCAATCTTTCCAAAGCCACATGTCATCATCTAGGGCACATCTTCTGCAATAGGTTTTTCCTCTAACCAAATAGAAAACTTGGGATAGAAATATCTTCACAAGTACATACAAAAAAGACAAAGGAAAAATGTCCTTTTGTACAATTTGATTCTAGTTTTTTTCTATAATATGTCCACTTATTATCCTCACTTGAGGTCACTCTCACAATTATAAAAAGACAACATGAGAGATTAGTGCTAGAATAGCAAACAAAAAATATGTCTAAAAGATAAGCATATTGATCTAACCTTTCTAGAACTTATTATCAAGATTCCTCTAATTTATTAGGGTGGTAGGTGTGGGAGGGGCTATTATGAGCCATAGGGGAACAATATAATCAACATTTGCTTCTGGTTTTCGTATTCATTTTAACAACACAATGGAAGCCTATGATTTATTGCAAGGATTGAGGTTATCCAATGAGTATAACATTCAATCATTGATAGTGGTTGGTGATTCTAATACTATAATTTGAAAAATGATATTGAACGCATCCCCAGTTGACAATATTATAGCCTTGGCACCAGAATTAGAGAAAATAGAAGAGATTAAATTTACAAGCATCAAGTTCTTTTAATTGCTTCACGAAAATAATCAATTACCAAATAGATATGCTAACCAAGCCACCCTTATAAAAGAAAGGGTCATTAATATCAATGCAAATGATTACAATAAACATATTCCATAATCATTTTAACATGAGGATCAAAGCATGTATCATACAATTAAGGCATCATATGGCTTATAAAATGGATACTTAGTCGTATAGAAAGGGTAGTTATGAGAAGCAACTTGAGCCACCTATTCACATTCACAGGCTCCTAGCTTCACGTGATTATGAACTCATGAAGGGACTCTTCCCTTGTCATGGTGGGATTATTGCTAGCACCCAAAGTTTTGGGTTAATTTTGCATGCATGTACAAATTAATTTGTGTGCACTCATTCAAAGTTTTGTGTGCATTCCTTCCAACAAGTGTTGTACGTGCTCAGTCCAAGTTTTGCGCACTCCCAAGTGAAAATCGCAAAGAAGGGAAAAAAAATTGTGCAGACCGATTTTTGAGAATGTGTACCAAGTCCAAGGCTTATCAAATTCGTGCCAATCCCAATTTTAATGTGCACCAAAAATCAAGAAAATGCATGCAGGAATCAATAAAGGAATATTCAGTAAATCCTCTCGAATGATTACTACTAGTAGCACAAGGGATTGTGGAGCTGAAAAATGATGAGTTGGCAAGGCAGTTAAGATTTCCCTAATTCCATAAGGCTACGTGGACTGCAGGTAGGGGCCAAAATCATTTGAGGTATCTTTTCAAAAGAACAAGTGGAGAAAATCATAAAGGGACCAGGGATGATTTTAAGGATGGAAATTTATTTTAAAATGTAGAAACCTTGGCAAATCTTACTATTCTTTCATATGTCAACTGTAAAAGTTTGGCGATATTTTTGTAAAAATATTCAAAATTCTAAGTATTTTATATATTTTTTATAAAATTTTGGCGATTTTTAAGGTAAAATAATTTTATCCTATAGAATTTGGGCGAATCATTTTTAAAATAGTGAATCTCGTTTTTGGAAAAACCATGGAAAATTAGCCCATGAGCGAAATTTAGCCCCTAAAATCATCCTTGAAAGGGACAGAGCTCTCAAGCAAGAAAAGCTATAAAAGGAAGCAGTGATATAAAAAATAGAGTTAGTTCTATGGTTAGATGAGATCCATTGAGTCATTTGTATCGAGCTCACTTTAAGCCTATTGTAATATTGTAATTCTTCTGAATATAATTTTGAGTCTGTCATATGTATGAATTATTGATAGAATTCACATTGTGCAGTGTGTTGTATTTCATGGAAACTATATAAAAGAAGATATGAAGCTCTATTTTTTCCAATACATTATGGTTAATGTATACCGTGTGTGATGGAATTGAAGGAATAATAAATATATGACAATTATTATCTATTATGCGTTTACCATATGTTATTTGAATATGTCTGTGTATTGTTTTACTTCTTAGTCCTAGTAAGTTATCATATATGAGTTGCATAGAATTCGACCTGGATGGATCTTTGTGTGTTTCACCTTCATTCATGTCACAAGAAATTATGGTCTTTGTGATCCTCTCTACATCTCAGGTGAGACCTTCCTCTCCCTTGGTTGAGTATTGATATGTCAATGCTCTGGTGTTTTTATTGGTCAACATTGGCAAAACCCCAGGTATAAACTCCCCATCATTAAGAAGGACATGTCCAAGCATGGAACAAAACTCCCAAAAAATGGTTTCGTTTCCAAGACCTGGAAGTCTTGTAAGGAATAATAAAGGAAGGATATGAGGTGGTATCCATCTTGGGAGGAAATTCAAGACTGGCTAACTACAAAAGAGCATGAGTTTTCCCTATGGGAAAATCAAGGGATAAGAGTGAATGTGAAGCAATGGAAATATAGCTATCCTACACTCATATGCATGAGATTTTCTTTGTTGAATTTCCTTGTATGTTGCATGAGTGGCTGAAAAGGAAAACTGCTATCAATTCTATTATGTGGCCTATAGAACCCATGGCTTGGGATCAATATACGCATTGAGATATTGAAGGCATTAGACATTAAGTGGACTCAGGCCATTGATTTTTGGTTTTCTCGAGTAAAGGAATGATACATTATTGAGTTTGTTGTGGATTACATCGATTCTTTCAACAAGGATGAAAGGAATTTCGCTGAAGGTCCAAGGAAGTGGATGCTAGAATAAATCTCACTTTGGATAAAGATGTTGTTCATGGAGAAAGGGTTGATGCATATGGGTCTCAATCAAATGGCTAAGTAAACTCCCCTAGTATAGGGGAGGTGGAATTTCTGCAAAGACGGGGGAAAATGAGAGAAGAGATGGATCTATGAAGGAGGATCTAGAAATTGTTGAGATGAGGTGAGGAATGGCATGGTCCTAGAGGAGAAAAGGAGAAAAAGAGTGGAGAGATACACAAGAAGAATTGAGATAAGAAGAAAAGAAGAGTAGAGAAGTGGAAAATAGTTAGCAAGGGGACCAGGATGAAGAGAAACGAACCCACACCAGGTGGTAGTCTGGAAGAGGATGTTCTGCCAGAGTGGAGAACAGATGAGGATATGCTTGCAAAGAGGCATGGAATTGAAAATAGGGTGTCTAGTGGGGATACCAGTAGTGGTATTAGTAAGGGCCTAGGTGACAAAGTCCATACCCCTTGGTTATTACGAAGTGTTGAAACCTTAGAGGAAGATGAGGCACAAATAAGTGGTGTGCTGATAAGAGAAAAATATGGTGTGTAAAGAAGTAGTGTGTTGTTAAAAGATGAATATGGCATGTAGAGCAGTGGTGCGTAAATATCATAGGAAGTTGGAGGCTCCCCTAGTGGTAGGGGG
>JZKD02S0235577.1:63537-87727 GCA_000966675.3 Picea glauca
TGGTGAAATTGGCCATGTATCGTGGTTTTGTATGAAACCATGTGCTCTTTGTGCATATTTATACAATCCAACACATGCCACAGAAGACTACCCTGACTTGTTGAAAAAGTGGGAAGACAAGAAGGCCAATTTCAACATGGTGCATGTGGAGCCACGCAAAAACAAAAAGAAAAATGGCACAGTTGATGTCCGAGTAGTAACTCGGGTAGGGGAAAATATAGGAGAAGACTTTGAACATGGTGAAGGATCATGTCATAATTTAGAGGGGTATATAAGGAAGGTAGCACAACCCCCTCCAAAGTTTGTTTCTTCCCATAAAAAAATTCCCTACACGATGCGTAGAGAGCGATGGAAGAGGAAAGGGTGCACCAAGAATTGCAGTGCGTGACTCAAAGGTCACTTGAGGAGAATAAGATTTGAGAAGAAGTGCATAGGGAAAAAAAATGTCGATGGAGGAATCTTGGATCTGTGAAGAGGTACAACACACGATGCAGAGGTCACTAGAAGAGCCTCGCAGACATGAAGAATTACAATGTGCAACGCAATGATCCTTGGAAGAAGATCATGTGTGTGAATAAATGCAGTGTGCGATGCAACAATAATTAGAAGAAGTGTATAGAAAGAATGGGTCTCTACATGCTAAGAAAAAAGCGCATAAAGAATAACACCTATAGGAATTGCAACATGTAGCGCATAGAATCCTTTCACGACTCAAGTTGCAAGGAAGGATCTGAAAACCAAGTCAATTATTTCTTGTGTTTTTTTTGTTGTTGTTGTTGAATGATCTAGAGGCCACCAATAAGTTGACACAGATGTTAGCTAAATGCACGAGGGAACAAGGAGTAGAGAAAACCATATCAACCCCTCTACCAAAAAGAGATGTATGTCAGGTCAGCAAGCACAAGTGCACTAGCTGAGAGTTCAATATGACAATAGAACTTGGTGTCTATGACATGAATGGAGTCATGTTGGATCTAGCATCTGACATGAATATTCCACCGAAGAAATCTTGGGAGGTGATGGGTAAACAAAATTGATCTGGTCACCCATCCAACTACAGTTGGAAAATAAATGCAATATCTACCCAATAGGCTAACTATAGAAAGTGGAAGTGAATATATAAGGAGTAAAAATAAAGGATAACTTTGAGGTAATAAAGATTATGGATGATTCTGATCCATATCCTTCCTTATTTGGAATTGATTGGGCCTTTGATAATAATGCAGTGTTGAATTTAAAGAAGAGACAAATGTCGTTTGAAAAAAATACCATGTGCATGGTTGCACCTCTGGATCCATATGAAGGAGACATATAGAATGAGCCAGTGGAAGAGGATTCATAGAGCTCATCCATTTAAAATATTTATAAAATCATGGGGCGTAGGGAGGATTGCATTAATTCCATTACAGATGGAAAATTAAGCTAGGGAAATTTCAAGTCTTATGATGTGGACTCTAAGGATTCCATGGATAGATAGAAAAACAATCTCTATGAAGTTTCCACTTGCAAATGTGTGAGAATAACCAAGGCACTGTGTTGGATTGGATATGAGCTATGTGATGCCCAATGGTTTGATGGGACAAGGTCAGTAGAGAAATTCCTTATACAAATGGGGAAAACCATCGTCGTGGAGCAGAAGCTTCAATCCATGGATGCAATGGTGTGAGGAACACCTGTGCGATGGTGGGTGACCCATCACCCAAATATTTATAAAATGGGTACAGGTAGCTAAGTTGATAAAGGCTCAGTTCCATCCCATCGTTGATTTCAAACTAGCCAACTAATACAAGGGAACTAAGGATCCTCTAGAACACATTTATCTTTGTGAATGACGTTGGACCTCTAAGAATATCCCTCTAGCTTAATAGATCCATATATTTTTCCACACTATGGACATGGTCCCTATAAGTTGGTACATTCAAGATGAGCTTAAGAGGAAAATGGTCGAATGGACCAAGGTGAGTTCCCAGTTTTGTTTAAATTTCAGCTTCACAGTAGAAGACCTGACTCAAAGAGAAGTGCTCCACTGGGTTAAAGATTTTATTTTCCATCGAAAACCAAAGGAAGCCACACCCAGGGTGGTCTTCTCATATCATCATCCAGTGGAAAAACTAAAAGAGGTAGTACATTGTTGGAAGATTGATGTCAACAATGTTGATGACGATGACCCACACGACATATAGATCAAAGAGTCTGAAGGAGAGCGTGCACTAAAGGGTAATGTAGTAGAGATGACCACATTATAATATACTGGCCTGATCAAAACTAAGAAACATAATATTGGCACTGAAGAAGTGCCCAATATGACCATCATTGGAGATTATTGTGATAACGAGATAGTCACTCAAGTTGTTGACCTCCTTAAGGAATACAAGGACTTTTTCCCCCAGAGCTTTTCTGAAATGAAATGAATTGTAGGATCATTGGGGGGCATGAAAATTCAACTTAAACTGGATGCCAAACCAATAAATAGAAGGCCCTATCACTTAAATAAAAATATAAGGAAAAGGTGCAGAAAGAATTGGATCGCATGTTGGATGTTGGGATCATTGTCCCAGTAGAGGAGTCTAATTGGATTAGTCCTATGGTTGTGTGACCCAAGAATATCATTGATATTCAAATCTATGTAGATCTAAGGAGTCTCAACACAACCTGCATCCATGACCCTTTCTCAACACCCTTCACAGATGACGTGTTGAAAATGTTGGTGGTCGGGAGCCCTACTCTTTCACAGATGGATTCTTAGGTTATCATCAAGTTCATATCACAGAGGAGGATTAATATAAAATCACCTTTTTGATAGAATGGGGGTCCTTTGCATACATGGTAATTCCCTTTGGTTTGAAGAATGCCCCTACAGTATTTTCCTGGATAGTGGTCATGACCATTGTCTTGATAGAGGAGTCTGATTGGATTAGTCCTATGGTTGTGCAACCTAAGAATATTGGTGATATTCAAATATGTGTATATATAAGGAGTCTCAACACAGCCTGTGTCCATGACCCTTTCACAACACCATTCACGGATGAGGTGTTGAAAATGTTGGTGGTCTGGAAGCCTACTCTTTCACATATGGCTTCTTAGGCTATCATCAAGTTCAGATTGCAGAGGAGGATTAATATAAAATCACCTTTGTGATAGAATGGGGGTCCTTTGCATACATGGTAATGCCCTTTGGTTTGAATAATTCCCCTGTAGTATTTTCCTATATAGTAGTCACAGCCTTTAAGGAATTCATCCACAAGTTTCTTGAGGTATACTTCGATGAATGGATTATGTTCAGTTTATTGAAGGAACACATGCAATCTCTTCAACTGATGCTAGATCAATGCTGCTAGCTACATATATCCTTGAATTTGAAGAAATGCATTTTTTGTACACCCTTTGGCACACTATTGGGCCACGTTGTGTGCAAAGATAGATTGTTGGTGGATCGAGCTAAGATTGATGCCATCTTGAATATGGTGGCCCCAAATTCGGTTCAGGATATGCGAGCCATGTTGGTTCATAAAGGATATTAGCGACAATTCATCCAAAATTATGCTCAGATTTTTTCCCCATTAGAAAAACTATTGCATAAAGATACTAAGTATGAATGGACGCCAGAATGCCAGAAATCCTTGGATACCCTCAAATAAAAATTGGTTACTATGCCAATTCTAGTTTTTCCTGATTGGTCGAAGCTCTTCTATGTCCATGTAGATATTTTTTCTATTTCATTCGGCATGGTTCTTGTGAAACCAAGCGAAGGCAATATTGACCATCTAGTCTACTTTTCTAGTTGCAAGTTGTCTGATGTTGAAAATAATTACACAACAATCGAGCGTGAGGGCCTTGCCATGGTATATGAATTACAAAAACAAATCCACTACTTGTTGGGGTTTGCTTTCAAATTATTCACTAACCACTCCACACTCAAGTATTTAGTCAACAAACCAATGTTAGGAAAAATAATTTTTAGTTGGTTGCTTCTATTCCAAGAGTTTTATTTTGAAGTTGTAGTTAATCTAGGGAAGCATAATGTTGGACAAAATAATTTTTCGTAGATTGAGACTAGGGAAGATGTGACGAGTCTCGATGATGAACTCCCCAATGCATAACTCTTCCATCCTGATCAAAGTTATGCCTGATCAATTGGCCAAAATTGTGGAATTTCTCATGATTGGCCAGCCTCCCCCAAGGTATACTTCGGTCTAGCATCGTCAACTAGTGACCCATAGTGTCGACTATTAGTTAATGTCAGACAGTTGTATAAGTTGGGTGAAGATGGCATCTTTCATCACTATGCAATAGAACACAAATAAAACTCCATCATGTACGAAGCACATGAAGGTATTGTTGGAGGACACAATGTCAGCAAGGATACAACACATAAGGATCTACATGTAGGGCTTTGGTGTCCCTCCCTCTTTGTAAATGCTAAAGACTACTGAAAACGTTGTGACATATGTCAATGGATTGAAAATCCTTGCCAGATAGATGAGATGAATTTATTTCTAGTGATCGTGCTAGAGCCATTCGAAAAATGGGATATAGATTTTGTGGGTCCCATCAATCCCTTGACGCATCGCATAGGAGAGAGCTACATTATTACAGTGACTAAATACCTCACTAAATGGGTCAAATTTGTGCCAATCAAATATTGTACAAAATAAACAATGGCATGCTCATTTTTTAGAATGTCATCACTAGATTTGATTGTCCAAGGGTGTTTATGAGTGACCAGGGGTCACATTTTCTGAATGAGAACATTCAACAACTCACTCAGGAGTTCATGATCCATCACTATAAGAGCACTCCATATCAACCTCGAGCTAATGGTACAGTTGAATATTTTAATAAAATTTTAGAGCACGCTTTAACCAAAGTTTGTAATGTGCAATGTGATAACTGAGATTAGTGCATCCCAACAATATTATGGGCTTATTGAAAAATGTGCAAAAGGATGAGAAATCACACACCATTCAGATTGGTGTATGGAAAAGAAGCGGTCATGCCACTAGAATTTGTTGTTCCTAGCCTCCAGGTCACCCTTGCAACCCAAATGATAGATGATGGGTCTCTTAAACATAGGTAAGATGAAATCATGCAACTAGAGGAGGAATGAATGATAGCAGGATTTATCCAAGTGGTCGAGAAGGCAAGATAGAAAGCATGAAATGATCACAACATCTGCCAGAATATCCTCCAGTCGAGATCTTTAGTCTTGTTATATGAAAAAAAATATTTGCAACATCTAAGGAAGCTATGCATGCGATGGTTGGGTCCTTTCTAGCTAGTCTACATCAATGAAGAAAGTGCCTCCAAGTTGAAAACCTTACAAGGAAAATCACTCAACGAACTCATTAATGGAAGCAAGTTGAAGGTGTACTATGGCCCGCAAAGGTAAACCATCATTTATCTCTCCCTATTATTATCTTTGAATTTTGGTAGAGTAGGTTTAGTGTAGGATGTACAGTAGGTAGCACATCTCATATTCGGCATAATTTAATCGTTTTACAACACAACATTCACATCAGTCATGTAGGAAGACTTGATAGACTGATAGTTTTTGCAGAGTCCCCAAATTTCCAAATCAGATTGACAATTTGATATAAGTACAACATCTTGACCCTAACTGCCAAGTCACATGGGCCAATTCCTCACGATTTATTTCACTGAATGGGAAATAAATCCCATTTGGGAAGTCTTCACATGCCATAGGTACATATTCAGTCATGTTTCCACAATCCCACACAAGCATCACTACTATGGTGGATCCGACATATTGATCTCCCCATGAGTCACGTTTCACCACCATTTTCTACTTATCCTCCAATCCATCCCCTCCATAAAAAATTTCTATTTCCCCATCATCATCTCTTCCCCAACCTTCACTCTATAAAGACCATCCCCTACATTCTCGATAGAGTAACTCTCCATTCCACATTCACTCCCACCCTCATCTATGACTTCATTCATCATCTCATTGGTATTTTCCCCGATTCCCTCATCTTTAGCAACTTTTCCCAGTTTTATTTTCACCTTCCCACTCATGGTGTGGCTTAATAAACTATCAATACTATTTCTTTCTAGTTCGGTCAAGCAATTCAACAACCTACACTTCATTTTTCATGAATATTTTCAATATGCAACCAGCTGCTTGGTAGAGATCCCTCCCCCGTCTTTCCTAGCATGAATCAACTTAGTGCCCCACAATTCCCTAAATTGTGTTTTTTTACTTGCAATTGTTCACTAGCTCTCTCAACCCCAAGCTAGTTAAACAATCTCCATGCATCATAACCTTTGCTGATATGGAGGGACCCTACTCTCTTGTTAGCTTGAATCCCTTCCTCCATCTCTTTTCATGGATCCCCCTCTTCCAGCAACAAAGCACCTGAGCCAAACCAGTTAATCTATCTTACTCGTCATGATCCCTACTCTCATATCTTGTCATGGATCCCCAACCCTCCAATATAAAGGCCAAGGCTACTATCTCACTCTCATCTTCCCAACACAAAAAGGCAAGTAGAGAATGACACTCTCTCTTGATGGACCCTCACTTGTGTTCAGGGGTCGGTGTTTGTTGGTGGGGTTTAAACATATCCCTCATTCCCCTCCATAGACACCAAAGGTTTTGGGTCGAGCAGCGGGTCACATGCAATCCAACTCCATCTTTCACAATGGAGCCTACTTGACTCATTTACAACCTTGAGTCGAGGTGCAATTATAGACTGCACAAATGATTTTCAATTACTCACACCCATCTGTCACCATAGCTTCGTTTGATGATTTGGGGCATCAATGAGGATGTTTTTTTCTTACTCAAATTCCAATCATTAATCCATGAAATTTTTGGCTCAATGAAGACCCAAGTAATAGTAGTGGGGGGTTGTTGGCACCCAAAGTTTTGGGTTCATTTTTCATGTGCGCACAAATGAAGTTGTGCCTTCTCATTCCAAGTTTTTTTTGCATTCCTTCCAGGTGGTGTACGTGCTTAGTCCAAGTTTTTCACACACCCAAGTGAAAATTGCAGAGAAGGGAAAGAAGTGTGTGTTGGTCCTAGTTTTAATGTGCGTCGAAAATCAAGAAAATGCATGATAGAATCAAGAAAGGAATCATCGAGAAATCATCTTGGATGATTATTGCCAGTAGAACAAGGGATCGTGGAGCTGACAAAAGATGAGATGGAGAGGTAGTTAATATTGCCCTAATTCCAAAAGGATACGTGGACTATAGGCAGGGGCCAGAAGAGTGCGAGGAAGCTTGTCATAAGAATGAGTGGATAAAAGAAGAAAGAGACAAAACTCCTAAGCAAAAAAATATATAAAAGGAAGCATCGATATTGGAAATAGATTTAGCTAGATGGTTGATGATTAGATGATATTCATTGAGTCACTGGTATCAAGCTCACTATAAGCATGTTGTAATATTGTAATTCTTCTGAATATAATTATGAGTCTATCATGTGTATGAAGTCTTGAGAAAATGTGCAATGTGTTGTATTTCTGGGAAATTACATAAAAGAAGATATGAAGCTTTGTTTATGCCTAATACAATCTATTTAATGTATATTTTGTGTGATGGAATTGAAGGAATAATAAAGTGGTGACAATTTTGATCTACTATGTGTTTATCACATGTTATTTGAATATGTGTGTGTATTGTTTTACTTCTTAGTCCTAGTAAGTTATCAGATATGAGTTGCATAGATGCCAGCCAGAATGGATCATTTTGCAGATTTTTTCAAAGGAAAAAAGGGGTTGGTGCACTTCAGACTCAGTTCTGAAACTTTCTTCTCAAAACTTGAATATTTGTTTAGGTACTTAACAACTTTGGAAAGTGTCTTAATTTGGTTTATGCATTAAATCAAAATACTATCCTTAGTCGATGCATAATTCTATGGTGTGATTTAAATTGGTTTAAACTTTAAATTGAAGTTAGCCAATGCATTATTCCATAGTGTAATTTAAATTGGTCTACATATTAAACTGAAATATTATCCAATGCAAAATGTTATAGCCAATGCATAATTCCATGGTGTGATTTAAATTGGTTTACATATTAAATCGAAATGTTATCCAATGCATAATTCCATGGTGTGATTTAAATTGGTTTACATATTAAATTGAAATGTTAGCCAATGCATAAATTTGTTCTTTTGAGCCTAGAGCCATGTTTCATAACTTGATTTGGAAACGATTCAATTTATTTAATTTTCATTGTGTCATAGCCATAATACTTGCACCAAACCATGGTTTCATCGTATGTTTGAAAAAACTCTCTGCCATCGCATGACAGACGAAAAATTCCTTCATACAATCGATAGACTTTCATCTCAAATATAGTTCTTTTCCATCACAAGTTAGTCATAAGGGAGACCAAGCTATGACGAATGTAGACCATAGTCAATCTATTTTCGTAACCATTGTCATTGTATGTTTGTTGTACGAGCGACCAATATACATTTCCATGTCATCAGATTAACGACCCACGTGCAATGAACTTGCAGAACAATCAAACATTATCCAAAGTTATTGTTGTTGTAGGTCCGTCGTATGAGTGACTATGCTTCGTCGCCAGATCGTTGGAAGAATGACTAACATATGACAAAATGGGAGCACAATTGACCACATTTCATAGTCATTGTCGTCGTACATCCATTGTAAAATCGACTATTCTTCGTCATAGATTTGTTGTAGGCTCATCGTATGCTAAAAGAACAAATGACGTAATTTCACCCAGGTTTGTCAGAAGAGAAAAAAGGTCAACAAATTTATAGTCCTACTATCGATGAACACCTATTCGTATGATCAATGAACTCCTAGAAGTTTGTCAATGTTCCAATGTGATTTTTATCAATTAAAAAAACAATTAATACTCTCGATGTCATATGGTTGAATTTTCCTCTCTACTTCGACGTCAAATGGTCTCTCATGTGCAGCTAGTATGAAGGTAATAGGTTGTTGGTTAATTTTTCTTATGGTATTGATCAACAAGAGTTCAGTATTGATCATGTTGTAGTATCATGATATGTTGCAACAACTAGATTTCTAAAATAACAACATGTGTTGACTTCTCCTTAAAAGTTAGAAATTTTTATTTTTTTACAGGTTTGAAAGTTTCTCTTATTTCTATATATGATATATGATATATGATATATAATATATAATATATAATATATAATATATAAAACCATAATAAAACTTAAACAACAACCTATTACCTTCATACTAGCTTCGTGTGAGAGACCATTTGATGTCGAGAGTAGCGATGAAAATTCGACCATATGACATCAAGAGAACTAATTTATTTTTTAATTAATGAAAATCACATTTGAACGTTGAAAAACCTCTAGGATTTCATTGATCGTACGACTAGGTGTTCATCGATAGTAGGACTAGAAATTTGTTCGCAATACAACAAGTACATCGGTACCTTTTCGCGCTTGTGACAAACTTGGGTGAAATTATGTTGGTTGTTATTTTAGCGTACAACGCGCCTACTACAAATCTACGATGAAGAATAGTCGATCTTACGATGGACATATGACAACAATGACTATGAACCGTGGTCGATTGTGCTCCAAGTTCGTCATACATTAGTCATTCTTCCAATGATTTGGTGATGAAGCGTAGTCATTCTATATGTTTATATTTCTCTTTCATTGAACGTCTAATGGTCTTCTGACTTCTATATAAACTACCCTCAACACTCTTTTTCAATCATATCAACTTCTTTTGTTCCTAATAATGGGTGGAGTGTCCACCCGAAACATTGGACAATTGAAAAACCCTCACACAGTTATATGCAGAAAAATCCACTGCAATTATGATGAGTTGTGGAAACTTACACTCTCAAATACATACATACATATATATCTGTGTGTGTGTATTTGAGAGTGTATAACATTCCAGAGGAGCTTGGAAATCTAAAGAATCTTATTATCTTGTATTTTTATAACAATCAATTAACCGGTGAAATTCCTCGATCACTGGGGAATTTGAAGTCTCTTCAGTTCCTGCAAGCATTGACATTTCCAGTAACCACTTTAAATACACTTTTATGTTCTGAAGTACTCACATATTTATATTAGAGTCCTGCATTATCTTTCTCATTACCCTCAGGTCTGTTAATAATGCTTCATGGTAATTACATAATTGATTCATTCGTTGAACAGTCGTCTCAACAACAATAAGTTGACTGGGACAAGTTCCACAAGAGATAAAATCACTTCCAAACCTTCAAGTTTGCGTAAGTGTCGAGTTATTTGTTTATTGTTGGTTTTGTTTTGTGTCAAACTTAATAGGATTTCTAAGTAACCCCGATCCACAGTTCTTAGTAGTTTCTCCTTCATTCATCTTATTTTTTAAGGGATTTTTCATGCAATAACTTGAGTGGGCCCTAGTCCAACTTCTGGTGTATTTCAGCGCTTTCCTTTAAAGAAGTAAGAACTATTTTCTAAATTTGGCTAAATTAGGAGTACTCTGCTTTAACTACCTACTAATTTGTATTCTCTTGAAATTGGCTTCTTGGTTCTTGTATGATATTCAAAATGAAATTGGCTTCTTGGTTCTTGGTTTCCAATTGTCTGTCTATACTATTGATGAATTATCTGTCTATATGTGACTTATGTTTCCCTCATTGTATGCATGTCCATGTGTTTTTCAAAGGAATTACATGTGTGTGGGTTGTGTGGACAGTATGTTGATACCTGTGTGTCTCCATTAATAAAAAATGGGAAATGGACTTTTGGAAATGGGAGCAGATGGGCTCTACCATGGGTAGGAAACTTGAGGTAGACATTGTTAGGAAACAAGTAGAAATGAAGGAGCACATGTGTCTACCATGATTAGGAAACTTAAGGTATACATAGTTAGGAAACAAGAAGAAATGAGGGACCCCATGCATGGGTCTACCATGTGTAGGAAACTTAAGGTAGACATAGTTAGGAAACAAGAAGAAATGAGGGAGCACATGGGATCTACCATGGGTAGGAAACTTGAGGTATACATCGTTAGGAAACAAGAAGAAATGAGGCAACATTGGAAACAAAGAGGGAGATAGAATGGAATTTTCTGTAAAAAAAAATATGATCTTTTACATGAAAAAAGAAGAAAACTTTCAAATAGTAATGTTTCATTGTCTCATAAAGAAATAAACAAGTTATAAATTGATTCTCTATGCATAAATTATAGATGTGGCATACCCACACATTCATTCAGTGGGGGTCTACAAAATAATTTTCATGTACAAAATATTTTCCATCCCTTTGTTGTGTCTTCTATTTTGTTAGTCTTGGCCTTTTGATATAGAACCTTGACATCCCAACCCCACATATGCGCTTCCTCAATGCCCAAAAATAAGTGAAATTTTGAGGTTTGGGTTTCAACACAATTTAGATTGAACAAACATAACAAGACCATTATTGATAGAAGATATTTTTGCTATGCCCTATTGATTATGTTAGAGCAGTTTCCAAAGGAGTATTTGAGAATTATCCATGATAAAATGGACAAAACTAAGACTTCAATTCCTAGTCTATGTGTCAAATCAAAATATGTTGTAGGAACAAACCTAGGTTTGTAATTGATAGGTACGATAACACATGGGCACAAGACAAGAACTTTCGGTCATTTATCCCTATAATTTGTACATATGGGATCAAAATTCACCATTACATCCCTTGCTAAGTACATGAGGGACCTTGAATATCCACACGTTGATATGTATGGTGATCTCCTTTATGAGAGTGGAAGTTCAAGAAATCCACTTTTAGATGCATTACTTGATAGCTTGATTTATTCAAAATGTAGAACATACAAGAATGATGTTCTATCTCATGGAAGACTAGAAAATAAAGGAGTTGATTTTAAATCTCTTCCTCCACATTTTTTGTTACAACTAGGCAATGTAGCAAGTGATAATAAGGATCATCTTTTCATGTTTCTATAACTTCTAACAATGCTTGGTTCCTTCATCACTATCAAGGTCGGGTTCTTACTTGTGGGACACACCCATGAAGACATATATGGAACAAATAGAAGGATATTTTCCAACTTGAAAAGTAAATAAATATATTATTTAGTTGAGATGATGAATACATATCACACAATTGAAGAAAAATGGGTGTTTCCACCTAAAATGATTGATAATGTGTATGACTTGAAAACTTTCCTCAATGGAAACATCAAGGGAAAAATGCACTTGTTTGACATTTTATTGTCCAATAATTTGAATTTTTAGTACTCAATAATGTTCCAATATTAAGATACAAGGAATCCATTAAATATATTGAGTGGTCAGAACCAGTTGAGTTGTGGGATACAAATGATGAAAGTTGACCTAAATTTTCGATAGGGATGCCATATTTCTTACATCTAAAAGAGAATAAGGTTTGTTTAAAAGAACCAAAGGAAGGAATTACATCATACATAAGAATGTGGGAAGAGACTATTGGTGGTGAGGATTCTCCAATTGTTGCAGAGGAATGGAAAAATAAGGTATATTGGAAAAGAGTTATTAATAGTTTTGATGAAGTTTATAATGATCATATAATAGTGGATAGAATTGATTCATCTTTGCAGGAATTATGACTCAAGACAGGACAAAACCTCAATGCTTATCCTAATGTGCTCCATGTAATATTTAGTATTGTGGAGGAGGATTTATAAAATGTGACATGTAAAGAAATATATCTTGGACCCAGGTGCAATAGGCCAAAGCTAACAGTCAATCCTCGTGATGGCAGTGAGAAAAGAATTATGTTTCTTGTTAGACCAAGAAATGAGGATGGAGGGAAGATAGTTTGGATGTCAATAGACATCTCAAATATCTTCTAGGATGATGTAAGTGGGACTCTTCATATTAAGTTTGAGTGGAAGCCTAGTTCAGAGAAATACTCAACAAAAATATTAAACCAATATTGGGTACTAAGTCCCAACGACACAAAACTTATGTCTCTTCCAATTGATACCATAGATTGGGCATGGAGGGAAAAGAGAAAATATTGAAAAAGGTTCAAGCTAAATAAATGTGGTGTAGACAGTGTATTTCATCTAACTGAGGATTTCATGAGATTTGGTGGAAACAATTTGTCCTTTGAAAGATCAATTAATATTTATTAAGAAACAATTTTCAATGTTTATTGTATATCGTGTATTATCTTCATAGGGATAAAGGATTGTTGGCAAGGGAAATTTGTTGAAGAATGTCTCACACATTGGGTGAAAAAGAAAGAGCTTATAATATTCAAAGGATTGTATTTAATCACTTCATGGGAATTTGGTTAGCTACAAATGCAGGGATACTTGAGAACATGTATATCCCTTAGATCCATTGTGCCTATCTAACTAAATCCATTTCTCATATTTCAAATTTGGGATACAAACCCCTTTGATATTACAATTCTCTTATGATACTATTGAAAAATATAGGGCTTGGGGATACTTTGATGGTGCAATTCAAGGTATCCCCCAAAAGGAGGATCTTGTGGTACTATTTTTCTTAATGATACTCACAAAAACAATTAATGATACTCACAAAAACAAATTCAAGGCCAATCTAGGAGATGGCATGAACAACTTTATAAAACTACTTGCTCTAAAAATTCTCTTAAGATTGGTCATTCAACAAGGAAAATAAAAAATATAGGTTTTTGGTGACTAGATGACAATAATCAATTGAATGAATAGAAAAATCAAAATGACAAGTCTATTTTTAAGACTGATATTTGATGAAGTAAAAGCATCATTATTAGTTTTTAACTCTATCTTCTTTGAAGATATTTACAAATAATTTAATAGGGAAGCAGATTCTTTGTTTAAAGAATGATTGTAGCACTCTATTGTTACAGGGCGGTGAATGGAATTCGAGGATGAAAATTTGTTACAAGAGTGGATTTTTCCCATCTTCACTTGATGACCTTTTAGACAGCTATACTTTTGATGAAGAGTATGCTTGAATAATTAAGGGAGATGAACTTCTAGAGGAGACTAATTTTACAAAAACTTTTAGATTCATATTTTCCTCAATTTGTGTAAGTTATGTTTCTGCCCTTATTTTTTTGGATAATGAAAGTAGGTAAGACACTCTTTTCTTTAAATGTGTAAACAATTTTTTTGTGATTTTAGCTTTATTTGCAAGGTGGCATTTTGTTTATCTTCATGACATGAGAAATCTCAAAGTCTTGATTGACAAAGAGTAAAGCATATGCAAAATGTATATTTCTTTCATCTTGTTAGAAATGTACAATTTTTTTCCCCTTATCTTCATATTATATTTTGAGGAGTTTTAAATTATTTAGTATAGATATGTAAATTTTGGTTCCTCTAATTTGGCATAATAATTTTTATTTATTTTAAAAACCAAACAAATACAATGTGATGTTGAAACCCAATACTTAGTTATTTTCCCTTGTGAGAAAGTCAATACAATTGCAATTCATTCATGTGAGAATACTTTATACTAATTGCATGGCACCATTCAATATTTTACCCATAAATTTTAAATTTCAATGTGGCATACAATTTTTAATAATTGTTTTAATTGTTTTGAAAACAAACAAACAAAATTTGTTGTTGAAACCCAATTTTCTTAATTTTCCTTATATTCCAAATTCACTACAAGTTCAATGTATTATTATAACTATACTTTATACTAATTACATGATATCATTCAATATTTTACCTAGAAATTACAACTTTCAATGCTTTCTATTGGACGCAGACCCATTCTAGGGAAAAGGCTATTTTTGGGGAGAGAAGCACGAAGGGAAGAAAGGACAGCTGGAAGGAAAAGCATCATGTGCGAGGGAAGCATGCAAGGCGCGCATGCAAGGGAGACTTAACTATGTTAGGGTTAGTGTTTTTTCAATATATTTAATGGCAGATGAACCAAGAATAGATATAAGTACTACTTAGGAGGTATAAGAAGAGAGGACCTGAGTTGGATAGATACAGAAAGAGATTAGTAGTACCTAGTAGGTAGAGAGAGTTCGGAAGTTGTAAGGTTTGTAAGAACTGAAACATTTCATAAATTGGTGAGCTAAGAGAAGAATTGAGCGACTCAATCTCAAGGGTTAGATCGTGGGTTGAGGAGCATGGTGCGATCTAGTCAACCTCACAGGGATCGGGAGGCTAGTTGAGATTGTAAGATCCAAGACTGTAAATGCGCATAGTGTGACAAATTGTTGAGACATAATAAAGAGCTTGAGAGCCAGATATTTGTGGGAGTATCCCAGGAGGGGATGAGCCACGATAAATCTTGTGTTATGTGATTGAATGTATGCATCTCCATTATTGTTAAGGATTAAATACTAGATGAATGAATGAAGGAACTAGTTAGATATGATACTCCACATGCATGAATAAGAATGATTGTTTTAATCAAGAGGTTAGACTAAATAAATAAATATCATAAGGTACAACCACAAATATCCACTCATTCCCAGGCTACAAGCATCTGATTATTGCAACCACCCATAGAGATATCTCGGGTGAGATTGCGCAGTACACCCTGTGTGCTATGTTGCCTTCTAGTTTACCAGGGGAGTGATAGTTTTAGAGGGATTTTGTTGGAAGCTTGCTAAATTTGAACCTGGGTCAACTTATGACAGTAAGGTAAGATCATAGTAGATAACTAATAAAATAGACTAGAAACCAACAAATCGTTATGTTGTCGGTTGGAACAAGATGGGACTAAGTGAATGAGATATGTTGAAGAAGCGTCAAAAGAATGCCATATCTGATGACAAGACGTTAAGAGAATGAGAATCTAAAAGGGGATGTTGAGACCATGGAACTCAATGAAGGCAGAGATAGAGAGCTAGTTGAAAACAAAGGAGTTGGATTTTGCGTAGAAATATAACAAAAACCCAAAGTTAACACTGTGCAAATATATGGACAAGTACGTATTCAACGACTTGCATGAAGTATTTTTTTGTGATTTCTTGCATGTGTTGCAGGAGTGGATATTAAGGTTGAAATAAAACCATCCTACAAATAGGATCAGATAGATAGAGTGGAATATTGTAGAGATCACGCAGTTACAACAAGTTGACAATAAATTTATCGTGCAGTAGATTTCTGGTTAGACAACATTGTTGCAGGATTTATCACAGAATTTGCAGTAGATACGGTGAAGTCTTACAGTGTAGTAGAGAAAGATTTCTTGAAGGGACCTCAAGGTAGGTATATCAGATCTCTATATAAGTCCATGAAGATATTACTATATAACAAAGGTTTAATTACAATGGCCTCAAATAGCTAAACTTCTCTGCATGAATGGGGAAGGGGGGAAGCACTGACAAGAGAAGGATAAATGGAGGGAGAAATGGATAAAGGAGAGGCCTTGGACCCAATCATGATGGAGGAAGAATAGATCAATCATATCATGGAAACAACTGGAAGAACGCGCAGTGGAGTACCCTACCAATATAAGATGAGCACCAAGAAGAGATCCATAGCCACGAGGGAGGGCTTGGCAAGTGATGAAGAAGAGGTAGAGGATATTTGGGCCATGGAGTAGATTGAGTAAATCCTGCGTGTGAAATATGAAAGGAAGATGAGGGGTCCAAGATTAGGAATAGAAGGAAACACTCCTATCCATATCAATTTCAGTGTGGAATCCATAAACTCATGTGTGACTAATACACCAATAAGAACACCACCATTTAGACAACCGAATTTCAAGAAAAGGAAGACATAATCAAGTACATCTACACAGGGAACAACAACTGGGGGAGCTATTTCAAGAAGCATTAGTCAAGTATATACATTGTGTGGAGGTAGTAGTTCAACATTCAAGATGACAGGGCATGATCCCACCATTAGGTTACTAGAATTCAAAGGAGAGGTGTCGGAGGACCCTGAGAAGCACTTGTTCATTTGTGAAAATATCTGGGAAACAAAACAAATCACAAATGAGGACACTAAACTTGCGCAGTTAGCCATCATGCTAAGAGATTGCACAATGGATTGGTACATGAGATTAGCTGCAAACAGTCCACTAGGGAAAATCAGAACGATTGGAGATATCAAAAATCTATTGATAAATGAATTCCAGAAGCCTAGCTCAAACGATCAATACATGAATGAGATGATAGAGATTACACAGAAACCAGGAGAATATTTGTGGGAGATTGACCAGATATTCAAACGATTGAAGGGAAAGATAAAGTATGTCATGATAGATATGCACCATAGGCATCTGTTTGTCAATTCACTACTCCCACTCTTGAAATACCCCTTGCAACAATAGAATTTCCAGACCCGAGCGAAGGCTCTGTAGGCAGTCCTACAACTGGAAGAGAATATCAGAAGACAGATCGATCCATAGAGGAGTTGAAGGAGGATCTGAAGAACTTAACATTTCAGCTAAACCAAAACAAGGGTAAGGAAAAAAGAGAATTCATTTGGTGTACCACATGTAGGACAGAAGGACACCATAAGAATGAATGCCCAACATTTGCACAGTACATGAAAAAAGGACTGCCAAACCCTTTTCCAACAAGAGGACTATGGTGTGAGATCTGTAAGAAACAAGGGCGTGATCCATATCACTGTCCAATGATGCAGAAATACTAGACAGTACCTACAAGTTCATATTGCAACTTTTGCAAGTCAGTGGTCCATGATGACAAAGATTACAGGACCATGGACTTGATGAGGGAAAGAAAATCAGATGCTTACAGGGTGTAGCCAGAAATGATGTCCGGGCAAACTACACCACAGCTTAACCAAGTACCAGCCCCATATAACACTTCACAACAACAGTATAACACTGCGCAACAACAATATAACACTACACAATCATAGTACAATACTGTGAAACCACACTATAATCCCACACGGTATAACCAAGAGCCCCAATACAATGCACCGCAAGGTGATCAAGTTTTCTACAAAGGTGGAGGAAAAGGAAGAGAAGGCTTTGGAAGAGGTAGAGGACCAGTGGTATGCCACAACTGTCAACAACTAGGACACTATGCAAGATAATTTCCACTTCCACTTGCGACATGTATGTATTGTCATGCATCAGAGCATGACATAGAAGACTATCCCACACTATTAGGGAAGATCTAGGAAAAGAGAAATAGGAACAATTAGAATGTTCAGTGGATTTCGATGGAAGTAACGGATGATGGAATAAATATCAACATAGTTATGCGTGAAGGAGATAATACAGGAAATGACGCAGTAAAACAAGATCAAGCACACCACCAAAGGGTGAAGAAGAATGTTGAACCGCAGAAATAGTTTAATGCGCAGAAAAAAAAAGGGGATATTCAAGCAGTCTAGACAAGAATTCTTGAAGCCAAACACTTCATTGACATCCATTGTGCATCATACTCAGGAATTACCAACGTACAATATGCCTTTGTTGCTGGATCACACTAATGAAGCATATCCCCTAGGACAAGTAAGTACGATTAAAGATTTTCTGCAATCCTGTGTTAAACTACTAAATGATCCATCATCTATGAAAGTGTTACAAAATATGTTAGAAAGATGTATCACAGAGGTAGAGGGAAATCTAGAACAAAAAATAGTTAATCATCTGCATACAAGGAGGAGAAAAAGTAGAGAATTCAGACTGAACGCTAACATTGGAGATTTCAACGTGGGAGATATTATACTGGATTCAAGATCCAAAGTAAATGTGTTACCCAAGAATACATGGTAATGTATGGGAGAGACCACAATGGGATATTCACTTGTTCAATTGAAACTAGCAAATCAACACAGATTTCTACCAATTGGAAGGATAAAGGGGGTGACAATAGATCTGGATGGAGTGCGCACTAAAGCCGATTTCGAAGTGATAGAGATAGCGGATGGCACAACACCTTATCTGAAATTTCTTGGTTTGGATTGGGCATTTGACAATTATGCCATAATAAACCTAAACATGAGGAAGATGACATTCGATTTAGGAGAATACATATTCATTGTGCCATTAGATCCATCAGAAGGGGAAAGGTTTATAGAACCCACTTGTTTAGACCTGGAGGAAATTAACCAGTTGTACAGAACCATCGTGTGAGAAGAATATAATGTGAAACCAACTGCAGATGGGGTACTTAGTTGGAGAAGTATCACATAATGTGTGTCGGACTCAGATACAGGGTTTGAGAATTGGCAGCACAAGTTACATGAAGTCTCCACAAGAAGATGCGCAAGAATAGACCGCGTAGTAAGATGGGTAGGTACAGAGATAAGAGAACCTCCCAACTTCCATGGGGTGACTGACTTAGAAGCGTTCTTAACAAGATATAAAGATGAAGTGTTAGAAAATCAGAGGCTCTTAGCTCTGGATATAGCACTCAAGGAAACACCTGCAATATGATGGGGTGTGCACAAAGAGATTGTTAAGGATTGGTACCAATGTAAGTGGTTATGGCACATCAAATTTGGCACAGAACAGGGAAGCAACCAACTAAAGAGATATGATGGACAGGGGACACCAACAGAACACTTGGAGAAGTGAAGAACACTATAAAGAATGACACCACCAAAGGAATGGCCTTATCACTTTATTCACACATTAGAAGGGATTCCAGCAAATTGGTATATAGACCAGGAATTGCACAGAGGAACTACAGACTGGATAGTATTACAACAAAATTTTACAATTAATTTCTCATTTGAACATGAGAACCCCAACATAGACTCAGCACTCAAACAAATCATAGGGGTGATATTAATTAAGGAACCATAAGTTGAACTTATGACAAAATATCAACAACATAACAGACAGACAGTAAAATAGCTATTGTCATGCTACCATGTCTAGGAAGAAGCACCAGATGACGATGACCCACACAAAATTTAGATAAAAAAATTTGAAGGTGAAAGAGATGTGGGAGGTCCACCTATGGAATAAGAATTATTTTTCGCGCCGATCAAGGTGAAGAAATTCAACATTGGGACAACTGAGAATCCCAAAATGGCCAGCATTGGAGACTACTAGGATGAGAAAATAGTAGAAAGCATAACAAAGTTATTGCGTGAGTACAATGACCTGTTCCCAACAACATTCATAGAAATGAAAGGCATAGCAGGAGATCTAGGTGAAATGAAAATACCTCTCATACCTGAGGCAAGACCGGTCAGACAGAGACCCTATAGACTAAACCCAATATATAAGCAAAAATTGAATGCATAAATTGACAGGATGTTGGAGGCTAGAATCATAGAACCAATGGAGGAATCTGAATGAGTAAGCCCTATGGTAGTTCAGGAGAAGAATCGGGGAGGGATAAGGATATGTGTCAACCTAAGGAAGTTGAATGATGCTTTCCTACATTACCCTTTCCCTACCCCTTTCATAGATGAGGTGTTGGAGAATGTAGGAGGCTAGGGAGCTTACTCATTTACTGATGGATTCTCAGGCTACCATCAGATCAAGATAGCCCCAGAATACAATTAAAAGACCACTTTCACCATAGAATGAGGGTCCTACCAGTACATAGTCATTCCTTTTGGACTGAAGAATGCACCAACAATATTTCCAGAGTAGTCATAGTTGCATTCAAAGAATTCATACACTAGTTTCTAAAGGTATATCTGGATGATTGGACAATCTACAGTTTGTTTAAAGACCATGTAGAGGTGTTAAGAATGATGTTAGAAATATTTAGGCAATGTCAAATATCTGTAAACATCAAGAAGTGCATCTTTGGAACACCTTTTGGGATACTATTTGGCCATATAGTGTGCAAACAAGGCTTGCTAGTAGATCCTTCCAAGATTGCAGTAATTGTTAATCTACCACCACCAAAATCAGTATGTCAGTTAAGAGAAACATTGGGATACACAGGATACTACAGGAAATTCATAGAAGGGTATGTACATATCATTTTGCCAATGGAGAAACTGTTGATAAAAGATAACAAGTTTCAGTGGAATGAGGATTGTCAGCAAGGATTGGACACTCTAAAAGAGAAGATGGTAACCACACCAATACTAGTATTCCCAGATTGGGAAAAGACATTTCATGTGCATGTAGATGCATCATCTATATCGCTTGGAGCTATTCTGGAACAACTAGGAACATGAGAATTGCACCATCCTATAGAATTTGCTAGAATAAAACTGTCAGAGTCATAGTAGAATTACAATACCATAGAAAGAGAAGGCCTAGCTATGGTCTTTTCACTTCAGAAGTTCAGACATTACTTATTGGGTAAACATTTGAAGATGTTTACAAATCATTTATCTCTCAAATACCTAGTCAACAAGCCAGTGTTGGGGGGGATAATTTGTAGATGGTTACTGTTGTTCCAGGAATTTGACTTTGAAGTGATAGTCAAACCAGGGAAGTTGAATGCAGGACCTGATCACCTGCCAATGATCACCAATGGAGAGGAACGTACTAATCTAGAGGACAACTTCCCTAATGCACAGTTATTTTCAATCCAATTAGCTGATGAATATTTTGTTGACATCATTCAATACTTGAGTACAGGGACTGTGCCCCAAGAACTCAACACTGCGCGGAAGAAAAATATGGTAGACATGGATATAGACTATCAATTGATTGCATGACACTTATACAATATGGGTGCAGACAACATCTTGAGAAGATGTGTAATAGAACATGAAAACCCTAGGATTTTAATAGAGGCCCATGAGGGAGTATCAGGAGGAAATTATGTAGGAAACGCTACTATGCAGAAGGTATTTCACACAGTACTATGGTGGTCGACTGTTCACAGAGATTCAAAGGACTACTTCTAGAGATGTGATGTATGTCAGAGGGTTGGTAAACCTAATAGATGGGATGAGATGCCCCTGAGGCCACAAGTAACCTTGCAGATATTTGACAAATGGGAAATATACTTTGTGGGACCTGTTATCCACCAAGTTGCACTAGGATGGACTTCCAGCAAGCCACCAAAGATTGAACATTTTCATGTTCAAAATTCAGAGCTCAGAAGTTCAGTCGATCGATAAGACCAACTTTTTCACATTTTCCATACCCCCCGGGGAATTTTAATAAGAGATATTGCATGATGAACTTCTAAAAGGTCTTATCCACCTTCGACTTAGGCATGAGTTGTTACTATGGAGTGTTTTTTTTTACTTGTTAATTATATTTTGTTGTCAAAAGGCAATTTATAATTTATGAGTTTTTTCACTCAATTTCTCCAAAGCTGGAGTATATGTTTATGGTTAGGTCTTAGAATGGATCTAAGCCTAGTGTATAATGTATATTACCATGATAAACATCCTCCTAAATTATTATGGAAATGTGCTAAGTCCCCCTTAGGATTTTTTAATTTTTTCAGTTAATTAAAAATTTTCCGTAAAACGGGAATTTTTAATTAAAAAATAAAGTTGTATTCAAAAAGTGGTACTAGGATCCTTCCTAAGCCTTGGGGGTGCTCATTTTTGGACCTAGAGAACCCATATTACCCAAGTACCCACTTTGGTGAATGAAATTAGTGATTTGTATCACTAAAAAGTCAGTTTTACTCAAAAGACCCAAAAAAGACAAAAAAATAAAGAAAAATCAGGAAGTGACTATTTTCTTGGAAACATGTTGGGATATGTTTTGAGTGAATAAAGCCTCAAAAGATAAGGTGGAAACCATAAGATACATCCCATTGTTCATAGACTAAGTGAGATGGCAAGTGGAATTATTTAAGCATGTGCTCAAGAAGAGGGTGTGCACCTCTTGAGCGGTGGTGCATTCTTAAGAGGGGTAGCCTACCTCTTGAGAGGTGGCACCCCCTATCCTCATCAAGTCTTACAAATGGAACATTTTAAGAGTGTGGGGAGAGGTGGAATCCTACTCCGACACACTTGGTTCCACCTTCCATCCACTTGGTTCGCCCTCCTCCCTTTGGCATATTTCCCTCTTCTCTATAAATTGGAGCTCTCTCCCCATTGTAAACTAGTTGGATCTAGTGAAGGGTTACGCTTGTAAAGTATTGTACTATCATTTCTATTTGTAATAAAAGGATTTGGAGGCTATTTTTGTGATCAAGATTCATGTGTGGATATTCTTGTCAAATGTTGTGCTAATTTGTGAGGTAACTTGTGTTGTTCTTTTTGCTTGAATATTGGATTGTGGCCTTCAAGTGGAGTTGTCTCCAAGAAGGTTAAAACTAGAAGAGCTAGATTGATTTATGGTTTTATTGTTTATTGTATGCGAATGTTTATGTTGCATATTCATTTTGGTTAATGTGTATGCTTTCCTAAATTTTCTTATGCAAGAACACTATTATACTAATATTTTATTGGAAAGAAGTATTTAAGTTTGCAAGATCTCACTACTTAAACAGTAGAATAGGCTTTGATGCACTATTTTCTTCTTTAATCTCTCAAGAAAGACAAATACCCTCTTTGATCCATCAAAGGGACTCCATCTTGCCCAAAGTTCCAAGGCTTTTAAGATCCTTCTCTCTCCTTCTCAAATTTCATTATTACTTCTTGGTTACTTCTAATTCTTATATGAAAATCATTTGAATCTGATCTAAAGTTTAAATATATCTTATTTCAGTTTTGTATACACAAGAAAGCTAGATTCATTTTGCATCCAAAGGTTTCAATTTGAAGCATAGGATCTAGACTAGAAAAGGCTAGTTTTATCAATTTTTCCTTCTAAATTCTTAAAGGATAAAGGTAGTTTATTTTTCAAAGTATGTAACATCCCGCTCTGGCGCACTTACAAAACTTATTCTTTGAGGACACTTGCTCGCAAGTGATCTGGATTTTATGATGATAAAACTTTTTCCTTCATTATGATGTGTTAAGTTATATGACAGGATGTTTTTACAACATTGATGTAGACAGGTGCTGCTGACTTAGTTTCATTGAGTGTGCAGGGTTCGGACCTTGAGGATGCATAGGCATCGGTGGAACTCCCTTGGACTCCGGATTGAGTCAGGGAGTGGGCTATTTGGGTCGTTTCATTTACGGTGATATTGTTTTGTTTTGATGATATGCTATTGATTTTATGATATGTGGTTGACATGATCTGACATGGTGGTTGATGATGCAGGCTAACGATAGCTTGCCGACCAAGACTCACATATGGAGTAAAGGGGCCACACATGAGTTACAGAGAGATTGAGGGAGAGGTGTGGAAAACAGCCCTGCCACAGCCTACTAGCACTCCCACCGTGGCTCGAACTGTAGGTTAACGATTACCTAGTTCGAGAGGATCCACGATGTCGTGAGGGCAGACTGCGACAGTCGCTCAC
>JZKD02S0235577.1:87737-103677 GCA_000966675.3 Picea glauca
TAATTGCTATATCTTGTCATTTGCTTATGTGATGGTTTCCTGAAATATTCACTTATAATGATAATTTTATTGCTATAGGTAAGGGAAAATGTTATGGCATACCGAAGTCATGGAATTATTGTTTATAAATTTCCTAGTTGTGATGTATTGTTGAAATAGGAATTTGTGTTGTTCTTACCTTACAAACAAGATGGCAAGATTAGAGTTGAAACGTGTGACCTTTATTTATTTCAACGTTGTTGTAACTAGAAAGGAGATGATATGGATATCTTGTTGTGATGTTAGTGTAGCCTCTTGRCGTTGATAAGAYATACTCAGTGGATGCCYGGATTTATATGCATTAAATTACTCGGAGTTAGTAATAACGGTTGTTGTGCATTTAATTAATGTTGAATTTGGGTTGTTGTCGGAGTCCTCTTATCACGCGCCATCCGTAAGGGGCATATTTTTTCTTCTTATTTACGTTGTACTTGATTTTATTCAGTTGGTTGCTTGGTGTGTTGTGTCGGGTGGGAATTAGACACCTCCATGTTCCTCAGAACAGTCGCCAGCCCTGAGACCTTAAATGGTTAAAATCGATGGGAACTTGGGCTTTAGCGTTGCTTATGTGTCTTGGAGGTCCTAACCATTGCAGGGTAGGACGGGCGGGAGGTTAGTCGTATTTAGCAGTCAGTTTTACTTTGTCGTGTGATCATCATTTATGCATGTGGTTACGTATCGTGCGTCCTAGTCATCTTCTTAGGTTCATCCTGGTTGCGTCGTATTCGTCGTCGGGCGGCGACGCAGAGTTGAATAGGTTGTTGTTGTTTCCTTGTACACACGCACCCACACACTTTTAAAAACAGAAGAAAAAAAAAAAATTGCACCTGTCACTAGAATGGTTGTCATAACGAGGCAGTTCATTACAAAGTACTTCATTTAAATATTGGGAAATTTAGTGCTTGTAGTTTTTTGCCTTAAAACAGTAGCAAAAGATCCCAAGGAAGCAAGCTTTCTAGCTTGATTCTTTGGTTCTTTTTTGCAAAATTTCAATAAATTTACTTAGGAGAAATTTGGGGTTTTACTAGTAACATCTCAAGACACCTTTAAAGTGTTTTGGGACATATTTCATCTTGTTTGCTTGCTTTTTTTTGTAGGTAGGTGTGAAAACAAGAGGATATGATGTCAAAATGTTGAATATTTAAAGCTTCCAAGACCCCCGAAGTGGCCTTATATCTTTGAAAATTGTTGTAAAAGTGTAATTTTTATTTTCCGATCCATTTATAAGGTTCCAAATCTATCTTTTAAAGAGATCCTAAATATATTCAAGAGAATTTGTAACTGATATAATAAAATCAGTGAGCCAAAGGAGGCCTCACTTTTCTTTTCCATGTTTTGGGACTTTGTGTCTTTAGCTTGTTTTAATTGTTCCTTTTTTATATAAGTTCTCAAACAAAATCACATAAACTTTGAATTTAAAATAAATCACAATCTAGATTAAATTTCAATTTGCAAAAATAGAACACTAATTGCTAGTTTAGATTTCTTTTTATGTAATTTCAAAGTTGTAAATAAACCGTCTCCTCAGATCCTCACAAGAGGTTGGTCAATGAAGACTTAGTAATTAGAAAACAACTCCCTTTCAGTAATTTTATTTTTTGTTTAAAATAAACGACTCCCCTCAACTCCTAATGCAGTTCCTGACCCTTCCAGTTGCGAGCTTGCCTCGATCTTCTGGGAGTAAGTTTCATACACATTGGGTTGGTCAGTGGTAATAGATTAATAGGGAAATATCAAAAGAGAATTATTTCTTGGATTTAATACCTTCCTAGGGGGAGTGTGTGAAGTTTTATTGAATACCTCGAGCTTGTTCCCCTCAGTGTTGCACATCTGACACCTCTAGTGGGCTTGTTGGTGGAACCATTGGGTTTAAGCAAGTTATCAACAAATCTTTGAGCTAAAGGGGTAATCTATTGAGAGGCATGTTTACCACCTATTTAACTAGGGGGTCAACTCCATGTACCATGAATATATGCACCATCAGGTGCTACCAAGTCAGAGACTTATTGTTTCTACAAGGCAGTTTTGGCTTTCAACACTTCTTTTTGTAATGGAATTTTCACTCTTCTACGTGGGATTATAATGTAATGGATCTGCATGGATCATAGTTAGGTAAGTTTCCTTAGGAATTCATCATTAAAGGAGTCCCTTTCACTGAGTGTTTTTTACCTCAGGTTATTAATTTGGCCTAACCAGCCTTATTAATTTCCCTTGAGTTTTTCACTCCCACAAATAATTCCTCCAAAGTGGTGAAAGGTGTTTTAATGGTCTAGCCCTATGGTATCTAGTATCTAGGAATGTTGTAAATTACCATGTAAGACATCTCTTAAAGTTTTGTGGAATTCCGTGGAGTCTAGATAGGTTTTTTTTTTTTAATTTATTAAAATTGCCTAAATTGGGTAATTTTAATTAAATTTTGATGAAAAATGTAAAAACTATGTCCTTGGGATTTTGATAGGGGTATTTGTGCCCAAACGAAATGGAATGAGACCCCCTACACCCTTGGACCAATTTTCATCTCAATTAGACAAGTTTTTCTAGGTGTTTGTCCATGATGAGTCTTAGTCAGTCTAAAACAACAATTTAATTGCTAGTCTTAACATAGTCAAAATGTCAAATTTTGTAATTTTGAGTTAATTGGTTGAAGAGAAGGTGGAAGACGATGACTAAACCTTATAATAGCATATCCTAAACCTTTTCTCACTCTCATAACCTTTTCTTACCTAGCCACCATCACTTCAAGTTGTTCCCCCTAGGGAAGTTGCACCCTGTTCCTTGAGGAAACTATGGAAAGTAAATAAATAATGAAAAGTGGGCCCTCTCTCCCCTAGTGCGCCTCCCTAGAGCCTCCACCTCACTTCCTTTACCAAGTAATTTCTTTCCATCTCATCCCTTCACTCCATACCAAAACCCTAACCCTAAATTTGTGCCTCCTCCTAGAGATGATTACTCTTGTTCATGTTTTGACACTTGTAAAAGATATAAGAGGGGTAAATTTGTCTTCCTAAGTATAAATAAAGGCCCCCTCACCCTCATTTATCATATATTCTCAATGTATTGTTACTACACCCAAATATCTTCCACTCTTCTCTCTCTCCCATATTTCTCTCTCTTTTCTCAAGCTTGTAGCAAGTATTTTCTCAAGCTTGCTTATAATAGAAGAATCTTTGGAGGAAACCATTGGCATTGGGAGTCTTCTTGATGCTTGGCTTTGGATCTTATTGGAGGTGACTTGTTTATTTATTTCTTGAGTTTTTAGCTTCTAGATTTAGAGTAGGGGATCCAAGCAAAGTACTTTGTTTGGATGGATCTATAGTAGTATTTCTCTAGATCTTAGTGTAGTAGTTTCCTTTCTTCTTCAAAATATTTTGTTGATGTTTTGGTATCTACTTACCTCCTTATTTGTTGTGTAGATTAGTCTCATATGATTGCAGATTGCTAAGGGTTGAGAAACAGAAACTTCAGATTTGGAGGTTGTCTATTTCACCTATTCGTATTCCACTTATGATTTTGGTTATGTTATTCTATTATGATTTCTGACCAGTTGGGTAGATTGGTATTCTAAAGTAGATCAAAATCGATTACAAATACTATTATCTTTCTTTTAAAATTTTTGTTTCATATTAATAGAAGTTTTTTGTAGGGTTTTCAGTAATTTTTTATAGTTTTCCAGCAAGTTTTACTTGCTAGTTTTTACAGGTTGTTGACAGAAAACGTGGAGGAACAATCCATTTGGGGCCCTAAAACGTCAACAAAAACCTCCTAAGTTGGGGTGCACACTTACCCAAAACTTCTCTCTTCTCCTCTCATTGTAAGCAAGTCCCCAAAGAGTAACCAAGGGCTTGCACTTCTCTTAAAATTAATTTTCTGCAATTTTTTATTTGCTTTGTCTACACCTAGGAGAGTGCTTGGATTTTCCAATCATCATAAATATTAAGGATTTACTTTCTGCAATTTTATTTTTTGCATTAGTTTAGTTTTATTTCAACCCACCTTGGCACAACAAAGGAAGGTTTGCCTCCACCTTGTGCCATTGTTTGAGGTTTGTTTTAGCTTAGTTTTATTTACAATAATTTCACTTTATCTTGTTTGCCTACACCTTGGAGTGTGCTTGGGTTTTCCAACCCCAAAAATCGTAAGGCTAGACTAGTTATGGGTGATTTCATTTTTTATGCTCAATGATGGTTTATTTTAAGTAATGGAGTAATCATGTGCTAGTTTAGGCCCATGGAGGCATTATGATTTATTTTTCTTATGTTGCTCATAGTCGCTATCTACTTTCATTCAAAGCACACTTTCATTTTGCAAGCTTAAGTACTATGGATCAATGAGTTAAATATTTATGTGCTTTTATTTTATCTCTTACAACCTTGCATAACATTGTGGTTTAAGGAAAGCATATATTTCCTCATTGTAAATCAATTTATGTACTTTTCTTTCATTATTTTACATTCAAGCACTTGACATTTTGCAAGCACATCTTGCACAACACACGTTTCAGTCACTTAACTTCAACTAACTCAATATACCTTAGTATCCTAGGCTCTAAAAACAACTAGTCTTAATAGGTCACCTTCTAGTGACCCAGCTTTGTCATCTAAAACGAGAATTTAAGGAAGCAATGGGAGGTGCTAGATTGGGGACGATCTCATGGCACTTGGATTCCTTCCCAGGAGTACTTCTATTCTTGTGTTGACCTTTGGAGCTAGGGTGGGGCCTTGTTTGCCTCATTTATTGAGCACCCAACAAATTTTTGGTACAAGCGGGGGGGGTTTGGGTTGTCACTTAGTTTAGGACTCATACTCTAACTTAACAACTTAATAATACTAATTAATCCACTATAACCTTGGGAAATTCTCAGTTATCTATGTTTTGTGGTTATTTCTCAACAATATTGCAAGCACTTTACATTTCTTTTACTTTCATGCACTTTAGGAGGTCTAAGAAGAGAGGACCTGAGTTAGATAGATACATAAATAGATAAGTAATACCTAGGAGGTAGAGAGAGTCCAGAAGTTGTAAGGTTTATAAGAACTGCAACATTTCGTAAGTTGGTGAGGTAAGAGAATAATTGAGCAACTCGATCCCGAGGGTTAGATCGCAGGCTGAGGAGCCTAGTGCGATCTAGTCAGCCTCACAGGGATCAGGAGGTCGATTGATATTGTAAGATCCAAGACTATAAACATGTGTAGCACGACATATTACTGAGACATAATAAATATATTGAGAGACAGATCTTTGTGGACGTAGCCCAGTATGGGGTGAACCACGGTAAATCTTGTGTTATGTGATTGAATGTATGCATCTCCATTATTGTTAAGGATTAAATGCTAGATGAATGAATGAAGGAACTAGTTAGATATGATACTCCACATGCATGAATAAGAATGATTGTTTTAATCAAGAGGTTAGACTAAATAAATAAATATCACAAGGTACAACCACATATCTCCACTCATTCCCAGGATGCAAGCATCTGAGTATTGCAGCTACCCATAGAGCTATCTCGGGTGAGACTGCGCAGTACACCATGTGTGTTGCGTTTCCTTCTAGTTTACCAGGGGGGTCGATAGTTTTAGAGGGATTTTGTTGGAAGATTGCTAAATCTGAACTTGGGTCAACTTATGACAATAAGGTAAGATCATAGTAGATAACTAATAAAGTAGAATAGAAACCAACACTTTGTCTAAATCAACATAATTTTTCACTCCATCAAACTTAGTATCAAGTCTAATAATGGACTTAAAAAAACAAAATATCAAGATGAATTATTAAAATTATGGAGTATCCATTTAGCAATGTTCTCGTTGAATAGTTTTGTTAGAAGATCTATTGTTGTAGGTGAAATATAGTACAATTTGTGTAGTAGTAGAGTCAATTCAATTTTTTATTCCATATTCCAGTACTTATAAGATATGTCAATTTTTTTTTTTTTGTGAAGAGTTGACTTATGCCAACTAAATATATATAGTTGAACATTATAAAGATGCGTCGGGAGAAAAATCTTAAAAAGTAAAAAATGGAACGATGAGCTAGAAGAAAAGAAACCCGGGCGTGTTTCAATCCCCCCAAGTATCATCATCAAGAGAACTCGAGAATGAAGAGAGACTAATTGAAAAATAGAAAATACAAATCATATAAATAGATTTCAAGACCCCGAAACCTACTTGGTGAGAGGTTAGTTGGGTATTCTCTTTAATTAAATAATGATTTCCCAAGTCTAAGTAATGGTCAAGCAATGGTTATTGATGTCTCAAGTCAACAAGCAATGGTCTCCAACTTTCTCTCAACTTACAACCATCTTCCCTATTTAGATTATTTGGTTTCAACTCAATGTCTAGAGCCTCCATTACCTTACGCTTCCCATAGTTATCCAATTTGGTCACAACTCTAGCATTATTTAAACACACATGGTGGCTACTTGTCCAAGAATGTTCAGCAAGGGATAAATTTTGGACTCTATTCAACTTTAGGTTGGCACCATGCTCTTTAAAACAAGAATACCCATAAACATGGAAATGATTTACATATTTTCTAGACCAAATAATGTATTTTTTCTAAACACTAATCATCAGGTATGTTCATTTTAAAGGAACTTATGTACATATAATTATGACAAAATGAAATAAGAAATATATATATATATATATATAGGAATTGTATGCATTGTTGTAGTTAGCTATGAACTATTAATTAGAACTTCTTGTAACTCTTATTATGTGGGAACATAGTCGTAAAATAAGTGCTTGATTAAATACATATATATTATATATAAAAACTTGTTATATACATATATATTATGGAACATATTCATCTTATACTTCAAAAGAGAAAACCCATATGCACACATGTTATGAAACTAAGCCTTTCCTTTCACATTGATAGAGAGCGCACTAAAGAGTAAGGCATCATAATATTAAAAAGATAATGGTGACAAAATCATTTAGAATAAAAAGGAGAATAGTAATATACGCATAAAAAATAAGAAGAATAGAATCATGTTATAGTTCGATCTCTTTAGCTTTTATACATTATGATAGGGAAAATAATATTTGCACGATAAAAGGTAATAGAGGAAACTTCATTCCTTTCCATGGGCACTTTCATGCAATAAATTGAATACATTAAAAAATGACCTATGCATGGAAAATATTTTCATTAGCAATGCATCAAGAAATTTAAAATCCATTAATGGTGTCTTGGAAAACTAATATTGTTGTGCTTAGTAAATCTCCCCCAAATTTGGACAAATGGAAACTACATTACAAAATTATGTTTCTTCAATCCTTTGAGATAGATAATGAAATTGGACAATCCAACAAAGTTCATTTTCCTCTTCCTCATCTCAACTTCCTTTATCTTTTCCTCATCTCAGAACCGAGGACACAATTTGTTTTGCAGATTGTTATGCAGTTTCTTTAGTCTAAGTTTTTGAAGTTTTATGTATAGGGCAGGGAAATTGTTATAGTGATAGCAATCAGGAAGTCACCCGGTTCTCTAAAAGATGTAACAAAATTAAAATTTAGGTTATCTAAGAATGAATGCAAAAATTTCATTCGAACTTGTTAGCCAAACTTAAAACTTAGGTTATCTTTTTTTTTTTTCCACAGAAAAATTTCGCAAATTATATTAGAAATATAACTTTGTTCTATGTTTGAGAGATTACAAACGCAAGCTAATCATAGCCCAGAAATAACTGATAAGGTACATTCCATGTTGGTCGAAAGAAAAGGAAGTTTGTCTAGCTGCCATAACTGATAGTGGACAGAAGTTTGTTGTGTGAAATTTCTATGTTGATTTATACTTTGAGATGTACTATGTTGAGAAAGAGGTCTAGAAGACTAATACAACTCTCTGAAAGGATAGGTGGAGGATGTCCTAAACTAATTTTAGAACATGGGTGGGGCCCTCATTCCCATCAACCCATAGATTGTATGTAATGATTCCAGCTTTCTTCTTGAGAGATACCTTAGAGAGAGAGTCAGCATCTTTGTTATTTTCTTAGAAAGTATGTTTTTAGTTGAGCTTGGTGAAAGAGGATTGGAGTTGTTTGATCCTTTCCTTCCAATCGAGGAGATTGGAGACCTATAGTTTTCTCTTATTATTAATCCAATCAATGATGATACGAGAATCCCCAATCAGCATAATTGTATCAATATCTAGTTTAGAAGCTAGAAAGAGAGTGGCCCATGCGCCCAATAATTATTCCCTGGTGTTGGTTCCCTGTCCGTAGTTAAAATTCCATCTGCAAATTAAGTTTGGGGAGATATGAATCACTCTGCCATTGCCACTCTGTGAGCCATTTTGTTGAGATGCTCCATCAAACCATCCTGTGGGAGTCTTCTTTGGAGGGTGAGGCTTGTGAATGGTTTTTTCCCCTGGCATTCTAGTGTGGATAGATGTCCAGGAGAAATGCAAGCCAAGCATTTTATAGGCTACATTGTAGGCTGAAGGTGGCCTATTCTAAAAAATGGAGGAATTTATGTCAATCCATAGGTTCCAGTAGACCATATGGGGGAGATTTATAGTGTGAGGGGAAAATTTTAAACAGTTCTCCAAGAAGTTTTCTAATGAGTATCTATCCTAGGAGAAGTTTAATTTAAGTGTTTCCGAGATGTAGACCCAAACTACTCAGGTAAAGACACAATTGATAAATAAATGATGAACAGATTCTTCTTCTTGTAAGAAGAGGTGGAAAATGTTTGGGTCGATCCTTCCTTTTTTCATGAGGACATCCCAGGTGTTGATTTTGTTTTCTAGGGATAGCCAGGAGAAAATTTTAAGCTTAAGAGGTAAAGAACAGTTCCAGAGTCTCTATTTCCAGCCAACTATGTTAATGGGCCAATTAATATTAGCGATTTCTGTGTAAATATTATGTGCAGTTAGGAAACCTGATCGGTCACCCCCCGTCCAAATCGGTTGATCATCCAAGTCGTGGAGCTGGATGCCCATGCTCGCTAGTTGGTGCTAGAACCTGGTCCATTCTGAAGCGAATGTGGTAGGCAACTCGATTTCTTGACTGGTTATCCACTTGTTTAAAATGAGTCAGGATCGATGGGTCCCTAACGCTTGGAAGAGATAGAATACATTTTTTGAATTTAAATAAGTGATGATTTGTGGTGAGAGGAAGGATTGTTGATCCATACCAACAATGCGGTCCTTTTGCAGAGTGATGGAGTGCCCTAATCCCAGGTTCCAACCAAGAGAATTTTGTATCCAACGCACTGATTTGGTGAGGTTCTTCCAGAAATTTGATGTCGATCTGGTAGAAGACACTTATGCTCTGATTCAGGCATCCGTAGTACTGTATGGCATATATGTATCCTTTAATACATAGTTCCAAATCCCTGTGTGTGATATAGAACACCAAAGGGTATTGTTCATCAGTGCTTTTGCAGAGTGGGAGAGCTTCCTAATCCCCCAACCTCCTTTTCTTTTGGGTTTAGCAAGATTTTCCCAGTTGAAAAGGTGTTGGAGATGGTGAGCTGAGAATCCAGACCAAAGAAAATTGAAGAATATATTCCTTAGCTTGTCTAGTACTGAGGTAGTAATGGCTGCTAGCATCATTCAAAAAATAGGCTAGCCTTCCAATACCCCTTTGAGAAGAGTCTAACGTCCTCCTAATGAAAGTCAGCAATTACACCAGTGGCCAATTATTTTTTAAACTTTGGCGAGGAGACAATTCCATTCAAAGGGCTTGAGTGTATCTTCTTTTAAAAAAAACCCAAGGTATTTGAAGCCTTCTGAGAGATGTATGAAACTATGGGAAAGAATATATTTAAGAAGTGTGAGTGATTGGTCTTGGAGTTTAGCATAATGGAAAGTTGATTTTTTCTAGTTAATCTGGAGTCCCAAAGAGTTGTAGAAATCCTTTAGCATATTATTGATCTTTGTCCATTCCTGTATGGAGCCAATTGTCATAATAAGAACATCAACGGCTAACAGTAGGTGTAGGATCCTAACAACTATGGATATTTTTATACCGGTGATCTTCCCTTCAATTTTTTTCTGTTTGAGGAGCAATGAGAGGCCGTCCATGACTAGAATGAAGAGGAGAGGAGAGGAGAGAGTGGGAAGCCCTGCCTCAAACCTATTCCACTATAGAAAAAAGGGGAAGGCTCGCCATTAACCAAGACCGAGAAATTTTCAGTTGTCACTCTGCTCATGATCCAATTAATGAAGGAAAGACTAAAGCTAGATTGGGTGAGGATTAATTTGAGGAAGTCCCAATCTATACAATCGGAGGATTATTTCAGGTCTAGTTTAAGAATAAGGACCTTTGATTTTTTCACCTTGATGTTTTGAAGACACTCATGTGTTGTGCCTATGGCATCTAAAATTTGTCTCCCTTTTAATAAGTCGAGTTGTTCACAAGAGAGAGATCTTGATAGGATAGGCTTGATCCAATTAGCAAAGATTTTTGTGATCAGTTTGTAAAAAATATTGCATAAGGAAATCAACTTGTAGTCCCCAAAGGTTGATGGGTTGTTTTCTTTGGGTATGAGCATTAATAAAGTCGAATTGAGAGAACCAGTAATTTTTCCCCTGATCCTGGAGTCCTATACAAGTTCTAGCATATCAGACCCTACCAAGTTAAAGAAATGTAAATAAAATTCTACAATCCAGTCATCGGGTCCTGGACTTTTGTGTTTTTTGAAAGAGTTTAGAGCCCAAAGAACCTCCTGGAGTGTGCAAGGGTTGTCCAGTAGGTTTGTGTCCTCTGCTGTGAAAAATTGTTCGAAGAGGTTGGCAACAGTAACTGAGTCCTGAGGGTGGTTGCAGGTAGATGCTGCATAAAAAAAATTGAAGTGTTCGGTGGTCGTCGCCTTGAGAGTTGTCTAACCTCTGTGGGAAGAGCCTGAGTCATTAAGGATCTCCCAAATGTGATTATTATTTTATCTAGATCTAGAATACCAATGAAATTATTTTGTGTTGAGGTCACCCCCTTTGATCCAGGTAGCTCTACTTTGTTGGCGCCATCAAGATTTGTCTGCTAGAAGTAGAGTGTTTTTTTCTGATTCCAAATGCTGAAGAGTGAGGGTCCTATCACAATGTTCCTCGGATAGCATATCCTCTAGGAGGATATTCTGAATGGTTATTTCCAGTTTTTTCAACCTCGCTTGATTGCGTTTTCTATGAGTGTGAGCCCACTGTTTGAATTTTTTTTAAGAAATTTTAATTTCCATACCAGACGGAGTTGTGGCGCAGGTTCATCTTGGAAGAGAGGTTCTGTCCAGACTTCCTTGGCAATATATATGAATGATTCCTCTTGTAGCCAGCTGGAATTCAGCTTAAATGGATAAGCTTTTGGAGAAGGGGTGGTCTCGAGTTGGAGGAGAATAGGGGCATGATCTGAAATAAATGGGTGTTCCACCCAATATCGGATTCATCCATCTAGAGTGGCCAATGTTTGGTTATAATATGATACATTGTAGTAAGAAGAGAATAAAATTCTAGGTGTTATCATGGTGGACCTGTGAAAACTTGTGCCCTCGACGTCTCGGGGCCTACCTACACTAGAGTTCACTCCTCCCTCCCATTAACCTACAGTCACACCTACACTGATGTCCATCCCTGTATCCTATTGCATTCTGCCTCCCTCTTTGTTTCAACCAGACTTTTGTCCCATCCTTCTAACTGCAATGACCCCACAGCACTGTCCACACTCCTTTCCTTTTGTCTTATCTCATTTTTTCTCCTCTAATCCCCCGCAATGGAGGCTAAAGTTAGTGCATTGATGAGTGCAGATGACGAGGCTCTCTATAAATGCACATGAATTTTCAAACTATTGATGAGCTCTCCACTCATTGCATACATCCACCTCCACAATTAGCATTCTCTCCCCCTTCCCCATCTAATTTTTCATCTGGTCCCCTGATTGTTCCTATTGTTTCCAACCAAAACCTTCCCCCTACTCCACCTTCTCGGCCCCAACAACAAACGCCTTCTTTTCAATACTTTTATTCCCCCCCACTACACTCCCTACTCGAATACCACATAGAACCACTCGTGGATATCCCTCTAGACCTCGACAAGAAGCTATAACATACTCTACCAATGACAAACACCCGCCTCCCGGACCATGGTGCTCCAGAAAAATGAAGAAGAAAATGGTTCTTGGGGCCGACATTGGCCTGGAGGACTCTGTCACCTTGGCCCTTTGCACGCTTCTTGGCCGCATTTCTTACAGACACCTCTATAGAACCCAACTTGTAGACTGGGTGAAATCAACCTGGAGCCCTCAGTTGGGATATACTCTAGATATCTCCTATATCCCATGAGGTTGGTATAACTTCAACTTTAACACAGCATAAGATGCCACACTTATCCTAGAGAGACTGTGGGTGATCGACAGATCCAGCCTAATGTTGAAGCGATGGTGAGTCAATTTTGACCCCCAACAAGACTATTTCTATCACTGTCACATCTGGGTACTGCTACCTATATTTCCACTTCACCTCTGGAATGCAAAAGCTCTAAAGGCCATTGGAAACACTTTAGGGTGATTCATCAGTGTAGACATAGTGGCTCTTGTTGCCCTAGTCAAAATGGTAGCTAAGGTTCTAGTGGAACTTGACATTCATGAGGGCCTACTGGAATCCATTGACATAGATTGGAGAGGACATCACAACCGTCAAAAGATAGATTACCTCGGAATCCCCTTTAGATGCATCCTCTGCAGACAAATAGGTCACCTCAGGAAACACTGCACTAGTTTAGTGGAAGAATATATTTATGAAGACTCCATGTTGGAAATATCCACCCACTTAGACTCTCCAGAGGTGAACACTCTTCCCACCTACCTGGGCATTCCAGAGGCTGAGGATACTATGGTCCTAGACTCCATTTCAGGTAAACTAAAACTAATCAACCCTACTCTTTATTTTTCTTTGTCTAGCTTGGAAAAAGAGAAACTGGATGCACACACCCTTCTTTCCCCAAAAACCACACCCCACTTTCGGGAAGACATTGTCCCACCTCAGGATTCTACCTGCCCCCCTTCAACCTCCTACATTCCCCCTACTAGTCAAAATGTTCCAGACCTTTCACTCCCCCCCCTCTGAGCCCCCTTCTGAGCACTCACAAGCCACTGTCAACACCGAGACTATCCAAGCTCCAGACTTCACCCCACTCTCCCACACTCGACCCCCCCATCAATGATTTTTCACCTTCCACCCTAACCCTTGCGACAGAAAATCTAGCTCCACCCTTGCTTAATACCTCGGAAGAGACCAACGACCTTCCTCCTTGCAAATCCGACACAGGGACCAGTTCTTTAGGAGAATTCCTACACTCCCTCCTACCATCCTATAGGGAAGTTATTTCCCCCACTCCCCTCCCTATCTACAGAGGAAGTGGCACCTTCAGACCCTTGGCCTCTGGCGAGCCTCTGGACCCCTCTGCAGCACAAATTACAACATTAAACAATGATTACACTTGTTCACAGGGAAAAGGCTTCATTCACTCACCAATTAAAACCCAGAGTTCCCGTAGAAAAGAAGGTCCTTCAACACATTCTGACACTGGGGCACTTAGAGGCGTTAAATCCCTTGCCAGAGCTAAATCGTGATCCTTCTCACTCAATATAAGAGGGTTTGGGGGGTCCCTAAAAACTGCCTCATTCAGAATATTTATCTCCAGGACTTCATCGAACATTATCTTCCTTCAGGAAACCATGGTAAATGAGCTTAAATTTATATCCTTCTTGAACCAGTTGCACCTGAATTGGCTTACTACCTCAGTTGATTCTATTGGCACCTTCGATGGCCTAGCTATCTCATGGGACCCTTCCGTATTTGATTTTATCCCACATATTTGCATTGGTGGTATCCTATTCACGAGTACCTATCTCTAGAACAATCAACATATCTCTCTCCTCAACACCTATGGACCATGCACAAAGAAAAAATTATTCTGGGACAAGGTGCCAAACTGAGGCATTCTTGATCTCGCCAATCTCATCATATCAGGGGACCTAAATCTCAAAACTAGCATGGGAGAAGTCTGGAGATTCTCAGCATCCACGGATCCATTGGATAGCTACTTCAAAAATCTCTTCCAAGTGCATGCACTGGTAGACATATTACCTATCGTCATTGTCCCCACTTGGCGCAATGGCCACACTGGTTCGATTGCAATCAAAAAAAGACTAGACAAGGTGCTTGTCTCGAAAAATTAGATTATATAATTACATATTGTCAAGGCTTGGAAATAAGACTTCAAATTTGTTATCCAATAACATGTTTTATGAAAGCAATTTAACTATTATAAAAAACAATTATTTCATTTGGCCTATTTACAAGATTCAATAGCAGGGAAATATTTATAGTAAATGGCTAATAATTGATGGTCAACGATGAATTTAATGATATAGTCCTTGCCTTCAGCAGGGACTAATAATGGACACTAGAAATAAATCAAGTGGGTTTCCCCTCCGCCCTCTTGTATTTAAAAAAATAACTCTATTATAATTTATTGATTTCTAATGTGGCACACTTCTTACTCCATGAAACTTGGATAAACAAGTCCAATAATGCAATTAAAAGCAACATCTTCTAGACTTGTTTTATTAAATCTATATTTGAGATGAAAATAACACACATAACAGCCTCTATAGACATACATTTCAAATCATATACATTCATATGGATGTATTCACTATCAAAATTTCTTAGAAAAACATATCAAGGGAAACCTTGTAACTAGTCTATATACTATAAATAAAATTCAGATTATTTGCAAACGCAAAGTATCACAACCATTTTATAAACTGTATCAAAATTATTATAAAAGTGTATCAAAATTCCCTTTGAAAAAATCTCAAGTTATTAATACTATAATAATAAAAAGAACTATAAAAATTTACTAGAAAGTCATCTCCAATTAAGCCACATCTTGCATATTATCCTCTAGCTCTACTCCATCAATTTCCTTATGCTCCTCAATGATTTGCAAATTCAACAATAGCATGGATCTCAATTGTTCCTTCTTACATTTCCAATTCTTGATGGCACATAATGACCCATTTTAATTCAAGTCTGAGGGAAGACCATGAATGAACAGGTCCTTGGAGTAGATAGAATCAACAATATGAGGGGAAGAAACTCTCTTGAGTGGAAGGCCAAGGTGGGTCACTATTCTTCCAATTAGAAATTGAAAACATTCACTAATGCGTTGAGATCCAAATGTTTTCCTTAGTGTATTATCATGATGAAGGCATCGACCTCTAACTACCATTTGTGAACTGTCAATGTATGCTCCATTATTTCCATGATGCACCTGTCTTAAGCACCATCCTCCATCTTAATATATCTTGTAAATTCATCCTTCCATCCATTCCATATCTAAGTCCAATTTATAATGTTGAAATTCACTTTGTTGGTGTTCTTTCTACAACTCTTCATGCCTCTTTTCACATCCTTAAGTTTGGTAACATGCAACAACCACTCTGACAATGGCAATGTGCTAGCATAACTCACCAAATATCTATCTTCCTTACTAGGTTGGCACACCCCGAGACTACTAGAATGGAATTTGATGTGAAGAACTTTCCTTGAACCGCATGGACATGCTAAGCCTCAAACTAGTCTTGAAACCATAAACTATGCACATTAGAGTCAAACACCCTCCATTCACACTTAAAAAATCCATAGCCTAGGATCATAACAAGGAAAGGTAGAATGACTCCAGTTAACATAAATAATCTCATGAAGACTAACCTAAATCATTGGATCTCTGTAACATACCGCTATATTAAGCATACTATTATTGACGTATTCTTTTAGGACACTTGCTTGCAAGTGATCCAGGTATGGAACATTGTGATTTCATTCAGATTTTGGGTTATATATGATGATGTTGAGGTGTTATAGTTTCTTGATATTATTGATGTATATATGTG
>JZKD02S0235577.1:109754-135980 GCA_000966675.3 Picea glauca
TCTGAAATTTTAATCTCAACAGATACTAACTGACTTACCACAGTATTGAAGGCGTTCAAATGCTCTGCCACCGAGTCTCCATCTCTCATCCTCAAGTTATATAGCTTCTTTCTCAATAATAGTTTATTTACCAAGGACTTAGACTGATACAAATTCCCCAACTTTTCCCATAAATCCTTGGTTGTATCTTCCTCTGACACATTCAGTAATACTGAATCGGAGAGACACAGTCGAATTGTGCTCTTTGCCTTCCGATCCATCTCTTTCCAGTCATCTGCAGAAGTTCTTGTAGGTGCAGTACCTGGATCTACCACGATCCATTGATATCTATCCACCAAAAGATATTCCATCTTGAGCTTTCATAGCTCAAAGATTTTCCCATTAAACTTCTCCATCTCCATCTTCGAATTGCTTGCCATTTCTTTTCACCTAAAAACAGATCTCCCACTGTAACAAGGCTTATCACAGTCCCGAGCCAAACCCTTGACCACAAAGGCGTCCCCCTGAAGCCAATAAAGCTCTGATACCAAATGTAAATTCTAACCTTGTACAATGTATATTGTAAACAAATATTCAAAAAAGAATAGAAAAGATACAATGGCAAATGCAAACATTACACAGAGATTTTTCCCCTGAAAACCTAAACCGGGAAAACCATCATATATTATATTCATACATTGTGTTACATTGTTCACAATACAATATACATATAGGAGCTAGCGACATCCAAAACCCTAACCTAATGACCTGTATTAGTTCAAAACCCTAATTCCTCAACCGAAAATAGAAAACCATCGGCAAAAACCATGTGCCAAAAAAACCACATAAATACATGACATGTTTCTTGAGGTAGGTGTCACGTTTCCCGAGGCAAATAATATAACACATACTACTCATGCAAAGAATATAACACATACCCAACACTTGAGTGATAATCAATGAGTTAATTCGACAGTTTTGATTTCATCGATCTTGAATATTGATGGCTTCGGAGGATTGCGGAGCCTCGACTAGAATGATGTTTAAACCCTCTCATGATTTCTGCAATCAAAACTGCTTGTTGGTAGTGTGACCAATGCCAATCGTTGATATGTTTGAAGGTGATTATTGATGGACCGTGTGGATTTTGGAACTCAAACTAGTGAGATAGTTAAGTTGACCCTCTAATCCCGCAATGGCTCCCCATTTTTTATCTACCCTTGATGAGATCTGACAGTCGGGACTTAATCGGATGTTTATTTGACAACCCTCCTCTACAACTCCTAGATCTGACGGTCGTTATAGCTTTCTCCTGGTTCTATGGTATTGACCCCTCCTTGAACCCTGCACCCCTGTCTCTCTTGAACTTTTCCCTGATTTGAACTCCAACGCTCTTAGCACATCCCTCTTGAGCTTTAGATGCTAATTGTTGAGTGCGTACTTGCGCCTCCCCTATGTATGTTTTCACTGTCTCTCCTGAGCTTGTACTTCTAAAAGTTTTGACCTATGCTTGACTTGAGAGGGTCTCTATGCACTTAGGGTGTTGTATCTTCTAAACCTTGGGCCTTCAAGGAGCCATCTACGCACTCCTAGAATTGACTTTGGAGGTGTTGCACCGTGTTAATAGAAGAGAAGTTTCAGGATTCTTACAGAACTTAAACTCCTTCTTAGAACAGACTCTATCCCAGTTACAGGTTATTTATTCATTGTATCTAAGTGATTTAAATATGTCATAAATGGTAGATGGTAGGTTAAAAGTATTATGTTTTATGTTTAATATTATTGTCTTGGTGTTTCTGGAATGTCTTCCTATCCTTAATGAGTAAGGTGATAAGGTATTTAAATAGTATTCAATGATGTTTGATGAAGTAACTAGGCTACCATATTTTCTCTGTTTACGAAAGGGTTATTAAGAACATTTTTTGTATATTAAAATTTTTGGAATGAAATGAGATTATGGGAATTAGACACTTCCTTGTTCCTCAGAACAGTCGCCAGTATTGAGATCTTAAATGGTCAAGATCAATCGGACGAATACTAGAATTGAGCATTGATTATGTATCTTGGAAGTCCTAACCTTGCAGGATAGGTTGGGTGGGTAGTTGTATTTCATTTTATGTGAAGTGATAGACTCCTTCATGCTTTAAGTAGTATCTAAATCTAGTTTGCAAATGAATTGAGAGAAATAGAATGTGTTTTATTGATATATGTTATTATCATGAATTTGACTGCAATTGACTAAAGTATGTTATTGTCATGTTTCTCATGTTCTAATGATGCTTATTAATGTTTAAAAAAAAAAAAAAAATTCTCATGTATTTATATGACGTAACAGAGGGGTTGTTACACTCTCTTATTTCCCGTGCTCACAGAATGAACCTCCAATATCAAATTTGATTGGTGCGTCCATCGAATCCCAAGAGGTTGGCCTATTAAACCCACATGCATCCCACAGTACTACCATCATAACGTTCATTAATTCCTACATCGAAGGAATGAAGCAGATAATTATGATATGGTGCTTGCATATTAAATCGACATCCCATCGACCTAAATGCATGAGAGGGTGAGTGTTAATGTGATAGGGGAGTGTTATCATTATTAACCTTTGTCATAGTGAAAGAGATGAAATTACATTTTAATGAAAAAATATAAATATTAATCGAAAATATAAATATTGTAATATACACTTTGAACTTACATTTTAATACAAAAATAAAAATAATGTAAAGGATCCAAGTTTTCGTGTAAAATTTAATTATGCGTTATGTAAATTTAATTTTATGTGACTCATAATATCATAACAAAAATTGGTGAATATATACATTCAAAGTAGTGAATAAGTAATATTTTACTTTCTCATTTTGGAAAGTTCAATTTCAATAAAGGTATAAATTCTAAGTCACTATTTAACTCCAAATTTAATGAAAACTATATTATTTTCCCTTTGTAAATTTTACCTCTTAATTTTTTTTGTCGATTTCTTTCAATTTATCTGTCACTTAGGCTCTTAAATATATGAAAGACTTGTTTTTTCCTTACATACAATTGTGTCTTGCATTGCCTTGAATAAAAGGTTTTCATAATAACATAAATAATGGGTTCAAATAGAGAAAGACATGAAGATCATTGATAAACATACTAAGAAACTCTTATTTGGTCACATTTAATCACCTAATGGAGTTGAGGTTACTAGTTTAATTCATGTTAACAAGTATATGTGATACCTATCATCAAAATCCCTACCATGTTCATAAAGCAATTTAGTATTTTTGAAGAACTATGTTGAGTTTGAACTTAGCTTTTGTAGTATACCTAGGGAAGTAATATGGGAGGTACCCAATGGGAATGTGCTTTATGTGTTATTAATAGAGGCCATTCAATGTAAGGTGGACTAGGTCCACTATAGTATTAAATAAGTCCCACTATGGTAGTTAGATATAATAAATAGGCTTTCTAAAAGATTCCTTCTCTAGAATGTTTCTAGGAGATAAAGAATGTTATATAAAGAAGTGTAAGAAATGTATTGAAGCATAGTGAAGAATATTAATATTGTAACAAGCAAGTATTACTTGAGGAGTGCATTCCTTCCATAAGAAATAATATATGGTGTTACCCTACCTCAAGGGTTTTGTCTACATTCTTGTGTTCATTATTGGTGATTGGTTTGGTTTACTCTTGGTTATTTCTTAAGTATGTTTGAAGATCTATTTAGGTCTATATCATTTGGTATCAGGTATCTTTCCCTAGACAAAGAAGGGAAGAAAATTTCGGGTCATTTTTCATATTTTTTTATGTAAAGACACAACATTCATCAAGGAAAGGGAGTGAGCATCAACACACTTATGCAGCATCAGGGAACCAAAAACAGAATCAATGAAGAGGTGCATGGAAGATTACCATCACTACAGGAAGACATCAAGTTAGACAAATAATCCCATGACAACACCGACATGATGTAGAAAAATATCAAGGTGGCAAGGAAGAAATTGGGCATCATGTTTGTCTTCCATTAGGATGGATGGATGGGCGTACCTGGTACTAGTTGGCTACAATTCTTAGTTGTATCGTTTCTTCTCATGTTTTAATGACGAAACATGCCTAAGGGGGGTGGAATGTAGTATACCTAGGGAGGTAATATGAGAGGTACCCAATGGGGATTTGGTTATGTATTATTAGTGGAGGTCATTCAATGTAAGGTGGACTAGGTTCATTATAGTATTAAATAAGGCCCAATGTGGTATTTAGATATAATAAATAGGCTTTCTAGAAGATTCCTTCTCTAGAATGATCCTAGGAGATAAAGAAGGATATATAAAGAAATGTAAGAAATGTATTGAGGCATGGTGAAGAATATTGATATTGTAACAAGAAAGTATTGATTGAGTAGTGTATTCCTTCAATAAGGAATAATATATGGTTTTACCTGACCTTGAGGGTTTTGTCTACATTCTTGTGTTCATTATTGGTGAATGGTTTGGTTTATTTTTGGTTATTTATGAAGTATATTCTGAATGGTGAATGGTTTGTCTACATTTTTGTGTTCATTATTGGTGAATGGTTTGGTTTATTCTTGGTCCAGGAAGTAAAGTTGTGAGCATTTTAAATTCAGTGATTTTTTAGGGTTTTTTCAAAAAAAGTCGTGTGACTTTTTTAGAAGCCATAGTTCTTTTTTTGGGGTTCTCATAGCAAGATGTATTTTATAGGGAAATTTTATGGCCCTAGTATTGAATAATTTCTAAAAGAAGAGAAGTCATTGTGGAAAAATCTTTGGAGAGGTTTGGTCAGTTTACACTTATAAGGTGATGCGGCCATTTGGTGGAAGTTGCTTAATTATAACATGATAAGAACACTCTTTGATGAAGAATTTGAAAAGGTATTTTCAAATAGGTGGTCTCATGTTGGGAAAATAGATATAAAGAGAACCAAGGGTTTATTTTCATGCGACAACTCTATATTACAAGTTTGTGGTTGTATTCATAAAGAAAATGTCATTGTTTCTATTAACCCTAGTTGCCAACAAAATTTTATCAATAGTCAATTGGTTAATAGATTGCAAATTCCTACAAAGAATATTCAAAGCACACAATTTGCAGGTGAAAATGTTCAAATTTTTAAAGATTTGAAGCTCAATATGAATAAATATGTGTTACATTCATATTTTTTTGTTATAGATATGGACGATCTAGATATTGTTTTGGGATATCCTTGGATGGAATCATTGGGTACAATTAATATTCATGTGCAAAAGAAGTGTTTGAAGTTGTGGTACAAGAAAAACAATTTGCGTTGCAGGATGTGTCTCTTAGTAAGAAATAAAGGCCCACAAAGGCAAGAAAAGAAGTTATTGAAGAGTTCGAAGTTGAATCAGAGGTAGAGTATACAGAAGGAAGTGAAGCAAAGCCACATGAAGACACACTACAACAAAACAGGCCATTAGCGCCTAGTTTAGCACCGGATTTTAGTGCATTTGAGGGCATGAATTGGGTCGATGGGATGGTGCAAAATCTGGCACTAAAATACATGTTCACTTGGGTGTTGGATTTAGCACCTAGTTTAGCACTCAGTTTTGCTCCTTATTTAGTGCCCAGTTTTGCTCTTGATTTAGTGCCTAAACTAAGATATAGCTCCCTAAATAATGCCCAAAATAGCTCTTGGTTCAGCTCCTAGTTTAACACCTAGTTTATCTCCAGGTGTGGCGCCTAATTTATCTTCTGGTTTAGCTCTTGGTTTAGTGCCTAGTTTAGCTCCAGGTGTAGCTCCTAGTTTAGCTCCTGGTTTAGCACCTAGTTTATCTCACGGTGTAGCTCCTAGTTTAGCGCCTAGTTTAGCTCCATGAGTGGCACCCAATTTAGCTCCTGGTTTAGCTTCTAGTTTAGCTCCAAGTGCGGCGCCTAATTTAGCTCCTGGTTTAGCTCTTAGTTTATCTCCTGGTTTAGCACCTAGTTTAGTTCTTGGTTTAGCGCCTAGTTTAGCTCCAGGTGTAGCACCTAGTTTAGATCCCAATCATGATTCATGTTTTGCTTCTAGTGTAGCGTCGAAAATAGCTTCTAGTTTGGCTTCCAAATTAATTCCAAGATGTGCTTCCATTATTGCATATTTTTTTTCTTCCAAAATTGCTTCCTTCTTAGCTCCATGGTTTGCTTCCTTTTACTTCCAAGGTTTGCTTTCTTTTTAGCGTCTGGTTTTGCTTATTTTTTAGGTACAGGGTTTGCTTCCTTTTAGTGTTGGGATTTGCTTCTTAATTATCATCCATTTTTGCTTCTTGTTAAGCAACCAATTTAGCTTCCTACTTAGATCCAGAAATAGCTCCAAGTATGGCTTTAAATTTAATGTTGAGTTTTAATTCCATTTTAGAGCCACATTTTTTTTCCATTTAAACAACTCATGTTGTGTCATTTTTAGCTTCCATTTAGTAATTTAACTTTTTTTTTCAATTTAATTAGTTAAATATATCATGCATCCTAAGAAATTTATATTATTATAGAGTAAGTCATATTGCATTTGAAATATTTTATATGATAGCTTTTATAAATAATTTTTAGGGAACTGGACATCCATACAAACTAACAACATCATTATACTTATTAAATCTTCTTCTAAATAAAATAAACAACATACAGTATATATAAAATAACAAGATAATGATTATAACATGATCATCTTCGATAATTAAAACTAGTCAAATATATCAATATTAGATAAGTATCATGTCAAACAACTTATATCTTTAATATTGATAAGATCATCATCATATATAACTACAAAAAGTGAAAGTAAAATATGACAGTAGATCAATAACATGTCAGAATGATACATGGCCAACACTCAATGTAAGTTAAGATGATATGTGTCCAAATGATATAAGTCAAAATGATAAATGTCAAAATGATAAACTCAATAATATGGTATTGCAGGTGAAAATGATACATATGAGGGTAAACATGAAAATAGGCATCAAAACGATATATCAACAATGATCAATGATGGATTCTATATGATCAATGTCACTGTCTACTACCATCAACTAGGTCATCATCAATGTGGTCATCATCGTCGGCGTTCATAGTGTCTTATTCATCTGCCTCATCATCATCATCTCCCATGTCTGTATCATACCCATTATAATCTGGATCTATCTCATGAGGATCAATTGGATATTCTAAAAGACTTATGTTCTACTAAAAAGAACATTCAAAATAAAAAGTTATTATTTATTTCATGCAATATGTAATTTTTGTGTTATATTTCTAATATTAAAACATATGAAACGAAACCATAATCATATTACATCGTATCAAAGTGCACATACCATAATAAAATTGATGCATCCCCCCCTACCTCAGCAAGGTCTGTCGACCTCCCAGTCACTGGATCTTCAAAAAATTGAGTTGGATTAGCTCTTTCGGGTCCCTGTTGGAACCTCCATGAAATAAATCCATAGGTCCTTATGTGAAACTATGCCCACGCGAAACAAGCACCAGGCACAAGCTTCCTCCACGTGACCACTACCCGTGACCACAAGCCTAACTAAAAAGGCATTTCACGATTTCGCGTATCGGGTCTTTACATGTGAGTCACCCCAACTCTCCCGATATCCAAAATCCTGACAGGGGCCTAGCGCGTACTAGCTCCTTCCCTTATCTCTGCTCATGTGACCATTCACCACAACATGGGGCCAATCCCCTGAGTGCTTTGAGACTTCGCAACTCGCGAAGTCAGAACATAGCCCAACGCTCTGCTCCAAAGTTTGATCCCCGAACTTCTGAAATCTGCTGAACAGATCAACGGTCATGTCTCTCTCATGATATGACGGCTCAGATCTACTCTTCACAACTCGGGACTTCATATTTCGCAAAGTTGGAGGATCGCTCACCTCCCTGCTCCTGATCCCCGATATCTCGAAATTCTCCCTAGGCGATCAACGGTCCACGCTTTCTCCTCAATCGACGGCTACGATCAAATCACAAACTCAGATTTCACGAGTTCTTATAACTCTACCCTTTGACCTTTCCCTCCTACAAATCAGTGAAATGATGATCCCTCACCATGTGTCCCTTCTCCTGGATGGCTCCGATGATTTTGGGACTTCACGTTTCCCGATGTCCAATATTATGTGCAACTCCAAAGGGTTTAAACCTTGCACACATTCCCTAGATCCAACAGCTATTGTTCCACGTGCTCCCAGATCCTACGACTGAGATCTGTTTCCTCTTGGTGCGCTCTCCTGTGTGCCTATACATGAGATTCAATGGTCTAGATTGCCTCCTCTGCAGTTGATCTAATGGATGTTGACGCTCCTCCTCCTGACCTTTGGTTTTCTTTCCAGACTTGGAAGATTTCAAATGTTTCAAAGGCCTAGACCTTTGGTTCCTCTGCAAGCCCGCTACTTGGGTCTCGTAGGCATTTTGAAGACATTGTCTCTCCTAAGATTTGGGACTTGGAATAAGTCCACTCCTGCACACTCCTTGTGCTATCTCTTCTGAGCTTTCAACTCGCTCAGTCTCTAAGTGATTCAGCCCTCTTCTTCCTTAGAAGACTTATGGTGCTCCTCCTGGTACACTCTACACTCAACCTCTTGAGCTTTGGAACTTAAAACAAGTTCTCTCTATGCGCACTCCTTGTGCTTTGAATGGCCTTCAACTGGTTTTCTTTCAACACTTCATCTGAGTGTTGTCCTGGTGCATTTCTTGCACTCATCTTCCTCCAGAGTGTTCATTAACTCTGTATCAAATTTGATCTTCACTGCTCGAATATCGAAGATCTATGTCCCTTTTTCTCCTTGAAGGGATATAAGTGCCCTCTTGGAAACTTATGCTCAAGCACTCCTTGTTGAACTAACAGAGTCTTTAGTAACTCTATAAGTGTCTTCTCCTGGACACTTCTCTTCTCACAGAACTCAAAACAGATTTCCTTCATGCACTCCTTGCACACGCTCAATGCCCACCTGGCAGAGCTTGACATAATCCTCAGTGATTCTGTCCTTTAACTATTCCTTCCTCTGCACAGTCTCACCTCCAAGGTGTTCAGTAACCTTGAGGCTTCTCCCTTGAGTTTATGATTCCTCTGGTGTGACCTCCTGGCACATTCTTGCCTGAATTCCATGGAACTTAGATGTCCACTCTTGCACTGGTTCATAGAGTCTTCAACACTCTATCATGCAACCCATTGCATTTAGCCACAAAGAACCCAGACTTGAAATCAGAAAATCATAGACAATGAATTTTGCCTATCCCTGCAGATGGAATCTAACATACATTCATAAGCACATACATAGATGAAATTCATAAAACACATGGAAACACACAAAGAATCGTATGCAGGAAAAATTGCTCTTTGTTTTAATCTCATAACGCATGTTACAATGTGTACAAAATATCGGACTGTAACAGAGTCTCGACTCTTTTCTTTCTTCTCCTCTCTATTCTTCATATCTCTTCTATGCTCTTCTAATCTATCTGCCTAATGAATAATAAGATACAAAGATATTTTTACAAAAGGGGGCTCCTCGAGCTCTTCCCCCCAATATACCTACTCTCATTAAATTACAATGAATTACATTCAATGGATGTCTAGTCCAGATCGGATCTAGATCTTATCATCCTGTAAACCATTAAAGGCGACTCTAACTACAACCTGCACAAATGCATCGGCCTGGCTCTTCCAGCCTTACACATTTAATTGCATTTAATTACAATTTGAATTTTAAAATGAGGGTTGACACCTCTCCCTCCTTGAATATGTGTTGATGTATTGTCTATCCGGCGCGTTGCTTAGGTGGAGCGATGCTCCTGCATCAAAAATTTCAAATAAGTTACAAATAAGAAGTCATTCCAATGTTGTAAAACATGCAACAATTCCAATAAACATTAGTAAAGATTGTAAAAAAATGTGTTATACATTTTAACTATTAATTGCAAATTATATTACATAACCATAAGTGCCAACCCTCTCCATTTTGTGCTATATATGATTATGTTTTCCTATAAAAATCCTTTGAGAGTTAATTGGTGTATATATATTCTTCTCTTATATTTCACAAATCAATATTTTTCTAGGACATTTTGGCCCATTGTAATATGCTTCAAAGGTCCTTTGAACTAATTTATAGGTAATTTTGAAGATGCTTTAAATACTCATTCAACTAGACCACATACAAATGTCAATCCTTCCAAAGAAAAAATTCAATACATGAAACCCTAAAGGGTTGAATTATGAAAAAAATGTAATCAAGGGTATCAAAGTGTATTATCTTGCCTTGCCTTGCCATGCCATTCCATGTCTTTCCATCCCTTGCCTTTGCATGCCTTGCATTGTCTTTTCTTGCCATGCATTTCCTTGTCTTATCATGTATTTCCTTGCCTCACTCTCGAGTGCCATGCCTCGAAAGTTGCTTTACTAATTGATTTCGAGAATTAGTGGTTGGCTCAGTTTGAAGAAATGCAGCATTTGGATTAAGGGGTTGAATTTATGAAACCATCACTCATGAGAAAATGGATAATGTGGTCACCTAGTCCATGCCTAAACAAGCTTGCATCATCTCACATAGCTCAAAAATATTTCTCCGTTAATCTTTTATGCCTTGAGGAGGAATTGACCAAGAGTCCCCGAAATGGTTTGGGATGCGAATTGCAACTGGGAATATCATGAAAATCGAGAATCATATTGAGGAACCTTCATCTCCATTGGATTCCTAGCATATGATTTCAACTAGAGCACCCCTCACTTTCGAGCCCAATACCTCAGAAGTTGTTTTTTTATCGATTTTGAGAACTAGGGTTTTTCTCAGTTTGAATCAATGCAACATTTGGATTTAGGGGTCCAATTTATGAAACCATCCCTCGGGAGCGGATGGAAAATGTGGTCAGATATTTCATTCCTAAAAAATCTTGCAACATCTAACAGAACTAAAAAATACTGCTCTGTTAGGTTTTTATGCCCTGAGGAGGAATTGGCCAAGAGTCCCCGAAATGGTTTGGGATGCGACTTGCAACTCAGCATATAACGAAAACAGAGACTTGATAGAGGAATTGTCATCTTCCTTGGATTCTCGACATAGGATTTCAGCTAGAGCACCCCTCACTCCCCGGTGCCATGCCTCGGAAGTTACTTTTTTCATCGATTTGGAGAACTAGTGTTTTGCTCAGTTTGAAGCAATGCAACATTTGGATATATGGGTCTAATTTATGAAACCATGCCTCGAGAGTGGATGGAAAATGTGGTCACCTATTCCATGCCTAAAGAGGCTTGCAACATCTCACAGAACTCAAAAATGTTTCTCTGTTAGGTTTTTATGCCCTGAGGGGGAATTGGCCAAGAGTCCCTGAAATGGTTTGGGATGCCACTTGCAACTGGGAATAAAAATAAAAATGAGACTCGGATTGAGGAACCGTCAACTTCGATGGATTACTGGGATAGGATTTTAGCTAGAGCACCCCTCACTCTCAGGTTCCATGCCTCAGAAGTTGTTTTACTCGTTGATTTTGAGAATTAGTGTTTGGCTCAGTTTGGAGCAATGTAACATTTGGATTAAGAGGTCTGATTTATGAAACCATCCCTTGGGAGAGGATGTACAATTTGGTTACCTATTCCATGCCTAAACAAACTTGCAGTGTCTCATGGAACGCAAAAATGTTGCTCCGTTAGGCTTTTATGCCCCGGGGAGGAATTGGCCAAGAGTCCCCAAAATGGTTTGGGATGCGAATTGAAACTAGGCATATCATGAAAAATGAGACTCATATTGAGGAACCGTCATCTCCGTTGGATTTCTGGCATAGGATTTCAGCTAGAGCACCCCTCACTCCCGAGTCCAATCCTGCGAAAGTTGTTTTTTTTATCGATTTTGAGAACTAGGGTTTTTCTCAGTTTGAAGCAATGCAACATTTGGATTTAGGGGTCCAATTTATGAAACTGTGCCTCAGGAGGGGATGGAAAATGTTGTAACATAGTCCATTCCTAAACAATCTTTTTTCATCTCACAGAACTCAAAAATGTTGCTCCATTATGTTTTTATTCCCTGAGGAGGAATTGGCTAAGAGTCCCCAAAATGGCTTGGGATGCGACTTGCAACTGGGCATATAAAGAAAAATGAGACTCAAATTGGGGAACTGTCATCTCTGTTGGATTCTTGGCATAGGATTTCAACTATAGCACCCCTCACTCCCGGGTCTAATCCCTCGAAAGTTGTTTTTTTCATCGATTTCGAGAACTAGTGTTTTGCTCAGTTTGAAGCAATGCATCATTTAGATTTAGGGGTCCAATTTATGAAACCATGCCTCAGGAGCAGATGGACAATGTGGTTGCCTATTCCATGCCTAAACAAGCTTGCAGTATCTCACGGAACTAAAAAATGATGCTCTGTTAGGATTTTATGCCTTGAAGAGGAATTGGCCAAGAGTTCCCGAAATGGTTTGGGATGCAACTTGCAAATGGAAATATAATGAAAACTGAGACTTGGATTGAGGAACCATTGTCTCTGTTGGATTCTTGGCATAGGATTTCAACTAGAGAAACCCTCACTCTTGGCTCTAATCCCTAGGAAGTTGTTTTTCATCGATTTCGAGAACTAGTGGTTTACTCAGTTTGAAGCAATGCAGCATTTGGATTTAGGGGTCCAATTTATGAAACCATGCCTTGGGAGTGTATGGACAATGTGGTCACATATTCAATGCCTAAAAAAGCTTGCATCATCTCACAGAACTCAAAAATGCTACTCCATTAGGTTTTTATGCCTTGAGGAGGAATTGGCCAAGAGTCCCCGAAATGGTTTGGGATGCGACTTGCAACTAGGCATAAAAAGAAAATCGAGACTCGGTTTGAGGAACCGTTGACTTCGATGGATTACTGCGATAGGATTTCAACTAGAGCACCTCTCACTCTCGAGTGCCATGCCTTAGAAGTTTCTTTACCCGTTGATTTCGAGAATTAGTGTTTTGCTCAGTTTGAAGCAATGCAGAATTTGGATTAAGGGGTCCAATTTATGAAACCGTCCCTCATGAGTGGATTGATAATGTGGTCACCTAGTCCATGCATAAAAAATCTTGCAGCATCTCACGGAACTCAAAAATGATACTATGTTATGATTTTATGCCATGAGGAGGAATTGGCCAAGAGTCCCCAAAATGGTTTGGGATGCGACTTGCAACTGGGTATATCATGAAAACTGAGACTCGGATTGAGGAACCATTGTCTTCATTGGATTCTTGGCATAGGATTCCAGCTATAGCACCCCTCACTCCCGGGTCCAATCCCACGGAAGTTGTTTTTTTCATCGATTTTGAGAACTAGGGTTTTGCTCAGTTTGAAGAAATGCAACATTTGGATTTAGGGGTCAAATTTATGAAACCATGCCTCGAGAGAGGATGGAAAATGTGGTCACATAGTCCATGCCTAAACAAGCTTGCAACATCTCACGGAACTCAAAAATGTTGCTTTGTTAGGTTTTTACGCCCTGAGGAGGAATCGAGAAAGAGTCCTCAAAATGGTTTGGGATGCGAATTGCAACTGGGCATATAACAATAACCGAGACTCGGATTGAGGAATCGTCATCTCTATTGGATTCTTAGCATAAGATTTCAGCTAGATCACCCCTCACTCCCGAGTCCAATTGATCCAGGTGGATATTGGTTTCCACCTGCTTATTCCACTTGGACCCCCACCATTGTTTCTTTCAGTTTTTTAGTTTCCTTAATTGTAGCATAATTTACTATTTTTGGTAGTTTTTTGGGTCCTAATCTTCTGGAGCCATTTTGAGGCCCTAAATGATGTTTTTTGGGCATCAACGGGTCAATGAATACCTCTTTGATATTTGCTATCAACAATTGTATTCCTCGGACATATCTTTTTAACGATGTATCATATGCGTCAAACGGAGATAGTATGCCAAAGTTACGACCCCAGGAAATTGATGTACCAATTTAACCTGATGGGGCCCATAGTCTGGCGTTTCATCTCCTAGGGTTAGGTTTTTTGGATGTTTAGGGTTTCCATTGTTTCTCAATAATATATAGGCCTTTGAACCTCATTGCAACACAGATTTCAGAGGCTTGTAGTTGCCACATCTCTTCTCAGAGATAAGCTACCAGCGCCCTAGCTAGTTTATTTCTATTATGTCTGTAAACAATTTTTAGTTCTTTGATATTAATGAAATGAAGTGTTATTTTCATTGCATCTTTGTATTCATGGTTGTTTGTGTATTATGTTGCGTTCCTGCATAAATCTAGATCAGTGTTATCAGAACGGTCTGCTCTTTCTCGATCCTTCTTCGCATGTCCCCAACGAGGTCGGGGTATAAGGAGTTAGGGCTCGATCTGGTTGAACCTTTGCAAGATCATCCTCACAAACCCTGATGGTCGCCCATGGGGGATGAAAAGAAAGACGAGGGAGCAGGAGATCCTATCAAAATATTTCTCGAAGAGGCCCTTGAAAAACAAAGGAATGCGATGATGGATAACTTCACCCAGATCCTTCAGCGATTGCCCACTGGCGACGCATCTTCATCCAATAGCCACTCTGGAGGCGCAACCCCTTTTAAGGTACAATTAAACCTTGACATTCCCATATTTTATGGTCAAATAGATGCAGACGCCGAAGATAGATGGTTGAATCTATTAGAAGGATATTTCTCGGTTCATGACTTTTCCGACCGGGAGAAGATTATTTTTTCACTGTTCAAAGCTGCCTCCCATGTCAAGGACTGGTGGGAAACCTACTGTGAGAAAAAGGACAATGAGGAACCCTCCCTGTTCTCGATCGTACCCACTTGGAATTCTTTTCGAGAGGCCATCAAGGAACATTATTATCCCATGGGGATCTATGAGGACAAGTACATACAATGGACTACATTGCGGTAGAAAAGGGTCAAGATGTGCATGAGCTGACAAATTTGTTCCATACCCTGTGCACAAAGTTGGGTATCAAAGATTCGGAGAAACATTTTCTGTTGAAGTATCGTAGTTGTCTACACAAATACATTCAAGAGGAAATGAAGTTCCTCAACATCTCCTCACTTGGTACGGAATACTCCCTCCCCCTTTCTCAACTTTTGGTCCACGAAGTGGGTTCAAACAAGAACAAAGAGAGTTCTTGACATGAGCTCAAAACAATCGCAACAGAGAGAAGAAGAGGGGACAATGAACCCTCCAACCTTCCAAACAATGCATCAAGGTTTCCTCGGGATCCATTATGCTTCCAAGATTTAGCAGAAATTCAAATATAAGAAGCGATACTTTGGATCTGTGAATCAAAAGAAAGCGAAAGGTGCCCCCAAACCATAGAACAAAGGACAAATCCAAGGCATGGTGGCTCAATAAAACCTACCAAATCAGCAAGAAAATAACAACACCGCAAAGCCGAAGAAGGACATGAGAAAGTGGTGTGAGTTCCATAAGAGCTCCACTCACAACACAAGTGAGTGTCATGCCAAATAGTCATTGGTGGCTAAGATGAGGGATTCTGAATCAGATGCATGCTCTGACACTGAATCAGAACCTGAGAAGGGGAATGACAAAGGGAAGCAGTTTATCAATGCGGAGCCCAATTCCATTGTTTCCACCACGAAGATCCAAAAGGAAGAACCAGAAGATCCAGAGGGGGAGGAGTGTCTCTTACACTCCCAGATGTGGGTAAATGGTTCCCCTCTATAGTTCATTGTCGACAGTGGGAGCCAAAAGAACCTCATTTCAGCATAGGTCGTGAAGTAGTTGGGCTTGCCGACCACACCACACCCATATTCGTACACCATCAAGTGGCTTCACCAAAGACGGGGTCTTCGCGTGATCCAACAATGTCGCCTTCCCTACATCATCAAGCCCTTCACCGATGAGGTATTATGTGACATTTCTCCTCTTGATGTTTGTGATGTATTATTAGGCCAACCATACTTGTGGAAGCAACATGTTGTGTATGAGTCCTGGACTCACATTGTTATTGTTACCTTGGGAAATAAGTTGTACAGGATACCAGAGGTACCACTGCCTGTCGCTATCTCTTTGGTTACTGCAAAACAATGCAGTAAGCTCATTTCCAAAACCAGGAAAAAAAAATTGCCTGATGATCCTCCCTTAGGGAAAGAAGAATATTGTGGCCACGACCTCCAAAAAGGGCTCCTCCGCATGACAACAACAAATGGACAAGGTCGTGGAGGAGTACTGGGACATCTTCATCTCACCCACAGGGGTGCCTCTGCACTGTCAGGTCAAGCACCCCATTGATCTAACACCAAGTGTGTCGCTACCCAATGGACTGATCTATCGGTGCTTTGTTCTAGAGAACGATGAAATCAAGTGACAGATTTAGGAGCTGTTTCAGAAAGGTCACATACATCCAAGTTCATCGAACTATGGGAGCTTGATCGTGTTGGTGCAGAAGAAGGATGGGACTAGGAGACTTTGTATTGACTATCGGGTGCTGAACAAGATCATTTTCCAAAATAGGTACCTAATCCCATGGATTGATGACCTTCTTGAACAACTCAAAGGGGTGAAATATTTCAGTAATATAGACTTGAATTCTGGGTATCATCAGGTACCAATCAAACCATCCGATGTGTGGAAGATTGCCTTCAAATCCAAGGAGGGCCTTTTCGAATGGTTGATCATGCCTTTTGGGTTGACGAATTCTCCCACAACATTCATGAGGTTTATGGATGACATCTTGCGACCATTCACCAACTCATTTGTAGTAGTGTACTTGGATGACATCCTGATCTTCAGCCAGACTTGGGAAGGCCACCTCCACCACATCCGATAGGTCCTCCAAACACTGTGGAAACACAAGTTGTGTGCCAATTTGGAGAAGTTCACTTTTGGCATGACCCACGTTCAGTATCTGGGATACATTATAGATGACCTTGGGGTGCATGTGGATCCAACCAAAATCCAACTCATCCGGGATTGGCCAGCCCCGACCACTCTAACAGAGCTTCGTAGCTTTCTAGGTCTTGCTAATTTCTACCACAGGTTCGTGTTGGGATTATCTCATATCACTTGGCCCCTGAGTCAAGTCACCAAGGGAGGAGTGAAAGAAAAAATATTTTGGTCGAAATATCAACAGAAGGCGTTCGTAGAATTGAAACATCACCTTTGTTGTGCCCCAATTCTTGCATTACTAGACTTGCAACAACCATTTGAGATCAAGATAGATGCCTTTGACTATGATATTGGGGAAGTTCTTACTCAACAAGGGCATCCAGTGGCATACCATAGTGTGACACTGTCCGACACGGTCCGAAAGTATCCCACTTATGACAAATAAATGTATTCCAATGTGCAGGCTTGCTGAAAGTGGACGTATTACATTTTGGGGAAGGAAACGATCATCCACACAAACCACCAACCTCTGCAATTCATACAGACACAAGAGAAGTTGCAGAGCGATCACCATCAGAATTGGTCGACATATATGCAACAATTTCATTTGAACATCAAGTATGAGAAGGGAAGCACCAATAATGTTGCAGACTGCCTCAGTTGACCACCGATCGTGGTGATAACCACCGTGCTCAACTCTTGTGGGCATGCAACTTTTGATTGGTTGCTTCTCTACAAGAGAGATCCAGATTTCGGCCACACATACAAGATTCTCTTGGAGGGTAACCAAGTTCCAAATTTTCACCTCCAGGATGCACTACTATGTCACCTAGGAAACCTTTGTGTTCCTTCAAGCGAGCGTTCCAATATGATTTTGGAAGTGCACTATAGTCAGGTCGTTAGGCATTTCAGGGTCAAGAAAATAGTGGAAGTATTGTAAAAGTATTTCTATTGGCCAAACCTTCGACAAGACGTCGGGAAGTACATCATATCCTCCACTGCCTGTGCCATTTCCAAACCGACCAACAAGAAGCAAGGCCTCTATACTCTGTTTCCTACCCCTAGTCGACCTTGAGAATCCATTTCCATGGAGTACATGTCGGGCATTCCTTATACTAAGCATGGAAATGACTGTTTTTTCGTGGTCGTCGATAGATTCTTGAAGATGTCCATTATGGAGGCCTGCAAGAAGAATATCACAACAGAAGCCACTGCTAAAATATTCTTTGAACGAGTGTGGGTACACTTTGGGATCCCACAGTCTATCATCTCATATCGAGACAGCAGGTTCCTCAGTAAATTTTGGTCCAACCTTTGTTCAATGCTAGACACCAAGCTCACCAAGTCCACAACTTTCCATCCCAAACTGATGGCCAAACAGAGGTTGTCAACAAGATGATCGTACACATTTTGTTCATATACAACTCAAATCATCCATGCACATGGGATGAGAGCCTCCCCTGTGTACAACATAGCTATAATCGGGCCTTCCACAGCTCAACCGACCACAGCCCCTTTCAGGTGGGCTTGGGATTCCAACCACTATATCCCATTGACGTAGCCATACCATTTGCAACTACTCAAGCTAATTCGGCTCATGACAAGGTGAACAGATTCATTGAGTGCATTTAGGACATTCGCCAACATGTTCATGACATAGTGGACAGAGCCAATGCTAAGTACAAGTAGCGGCATGATCAACATCGGGTGCAACACAACTTCCAGGTAGGCGACAAAGTGTGGCTACATTTGCAGAAGGAGCACCTCTCTAGACCCCACCGCAAGCTTCGCCCTCTCTGATATGGGCCATACACCATCACCAAGGCTTTAGGGGAAAATTCCTTCGAGCTCATTATCCCACTATTCCTTGGTCTGCACCCAGTGTTCAATGTGGACCGCCTTCAGCCTTACTTTCCACCTCTATTGAACACATCTGACATGGCGGAACAACTCACACCAACAAATTTAAACCTAGAATGCATGGAAAAATCCACAACTAGTCGAATTATGGACACAGAGATCAAGAACACATGCCAGCAGAGAATCCATCTATATCAAGTTGTCAAAGTAGGCCAACTCCTTCACCAGGGCAAGTGGCTCACCAAGGACCAAGTTTAGCAGAAGTTTCCTCATTTCATGGAGGAACTCAATGCAATGGGGACCATTGCTTCCTAAGGGAGGAGGAATGATCCAGGTCAATATTGGTGGCCACCCACCTATTCCACTTGGACCCCCACCATTGTTTCTTTTAGTTTTTCAGTTTCGTTAATTGTAGCACAATTTACTATTTTTGGCAGTTTTTCGGGTCCTGAAATTCCGAAGCCGTTTTGAGGCTCTAAACGACGTTTTTTGGGCATCAAATGATTGACGAATATCTTTATCATGTTTGATGTCAATAGTTGTATTCCTCGGATAGATCTTTCTAACGATGTATCATATGCGTCAAACAAAGATAGTATGGCAAAGTTACGTCCTCAGGAAATTGATGTACCAATTTACCCCGACAGGGCCCATAGTCTGGCGTTTCATCTCCTAGGGTTAGGTTTTTTGGATGTTTAGGGTTTCCATTGTTTCTCAATAATATATATTCCTTCAAGACTCATTGCAACACAGAGTTCAGAGGCCTGTAGCTGCCACATCTCTTCTCAGAGATAAGCTACCAGTGCCCTAGCTAGTTTATTTTTATTATGTCTGTAAACAAATTTCAGTTATTTGATATTAATGAAATGAAGTGTTATTTCTATTGCATATTTGTATTCTTGATTATTTGTGTATTATGTTGCGTTCCTGCATAAATCTGAATCACCAATCCCTCATAAGTTTTTTTTTCATCGATTTCGAGAACTATTGTTTTTCTCAGTTTGAAGCAATGCAACATTTGGATTTAGGGGTCCAATTTATGAAACCATGTCTCGGGAGCGGATGGACAATGTGGTCACTAGTCCATTTCTAAAAAATCTTGCAACATCTCACAGAACTCAAAAATGCTACTTCGTTGGGATTTTATGCCCTGCGGAGGAATTGGTCAGGAATACCCGAAATGGTTTGGGATGCGACTTGCAACTTGGCATAAAACAAAAACAAAGACTCGGATTAAGGAACCATCAACTCTGATGGATTACTAGGATAGGATTTTAGCTAGAGAACCCCTCACTCCTGGGTGCCATGCCTCAGAAGTTGCTTTACTCATTGATTTTAAAAACTAGTGTTTTGCTCAGTTTGAAGCAATGAAACATTTGGATTAAGGTGTCCAATTTATGAAACCATGCCTTGGGAGGGGATGGACAATTTTTTCACCTCATCCATGCCTAAACAATCTTGCAGCATCTCACAGAACTCAAAAATGTTGCTTCGTTAGGCTTTTATTCCCTGAGGAGGAATTGGCCAAGAGTCCCCAAAATGGTTTGGGATGCGACTTGGAACTGGGAATATAATGAAAATAGAGACTTGGATTGAGGAACCATTGTCTCCATTGGATTCCTGGCATAGTATTTCAGCTAGAGCACCCTTCACTCTCGGGTCCAATATTCCCTTAGAAGTTGTTTTTTTCATCGATTTTGAGAACTAGGGTTTTGCTCAGTTTGAAGCAATGAAACATTTGAATTTAGGGGTCCAATTTATGAAACCATCCCTTGGGAATGCATGGATAATGTGGTCACCTAGTCCATGCCTAAACAATCTTGCAACATCTCATGCAACTAAAAAATGTTTCTCCTTTAGGCATTTATGCCCTGAGGAAGAATTGGCCAAGAGTCCCCGAAATGGTTTGGGATGCAACTTGCAACTGGGAATATAACGAATACCGAGACTTGGATTGAGGAATCGTTGTCTCCGTTGGATTCCTGGCATAATATTTCAGCTAGATCACCCCTCACACCTAGGTCCAATCCCTCGAAAGTTGTTTTTTTCATCGATTTTAAGAACTAGGGTTTTGCTTAGTTTGAAGCAATGTAACATTTGTGTTTATTTTGTGTAGTAAAGGTCCGGAGGAGTAGTGGGTGATGGACCATGATGATAACCCTTTGGAATTCATCATTGTCTTCACTTCACTTTTTCTTTATAAAGAGGAAGAATTCATCTATGTATGTGTTGATGGTGTTGAGATTGCACCAAGTCTGCACTTCCTGCCAAATGTCCTTGGTAGTCAAGATATAATGCAATGGGTTTATCTCACAGGGTATCAACTTTGAGAACATGTGACATATCACATGTTTGGTGACATGACATAGTACCAAATTATTTGGTTGACATAATTATTTTTCTCACCATAGGTGTTGTGTCACAATGGTACTTGACAACATAGAGGAAACAATTGGTTTTTTGTGTGACCAACTATTAGATAAATAGGTCATTTGTACAAGATCATGGTATATGGAATCCTTTGATGTTCCATCATGGATCATAAATTACTTATAATTTTATGGGAGAGCCATCATGAAATACTTAGAATATGCTATGTCTTGTGACATCTATCAAGGAACTAGGAAACCATCCTGTAGGAATGAAATGTTGTTACACCTCATAGTTGTGCTACAACCATTAAAAAAATGGGTAGTAACTTTAACAACCCTAGGAACTCAATTTAGATAACAACAATAACATAGGTGCATGATGAAGAAATCTCAATACAACTCTTAGTATCTCCTGTTGGAAATAACAATCTGAGGAACTTACACTCTCCAAACTAGGTTTAATATGTACATATAAACAACATGTTCATTGTTTTTTATGGTGGGTCAAACATATTGTTGGCCCTTGACCAAGTTTTGAGGATCCTTGGTCATTTTGGACCATTTTGGGATTTCGACAGGCTGTCGAAGGCAAAGCGCAAGATGAAGCAGAGATCCTGGAATCTCGGCCCCTTTTTAGGGCCCTTTTGGGTTTTGGGATTATGTAATGGGTATGTGGATGTCGGCCCATGGGTTTACCCATGCTTAGGCCTATTTTATAATGTATAAATACAAGTCTAGATGATGTAAGAAGTAGTGGCGAGTGAGTAGTGAATAGTAGAAACTAGTCAGTTGCAAGTGTGCTAAGTGCTAAGTGATAATTGCTTTGTGCATACTGCGTGAGGCTTGCAGAGCTAAGTGCAAGTGATTGTAAGAGATTGTGGAAGGATTTGTGCTAAAACTCAAGGAAGGACGATATAGCAAGGTGCGTAGATCTCATGTCCTCTGCGGAGATGATTTTGAGGCTTTGTGCATGTAAGAAGACTGACTAAAAATAATAAAGAAGATGAAGAGTTGGTGGACATAGCCCCAGGGTGGAGGTGAACCACGTATATCATGTGTTGTTGTGATTTGTGCGATGTATTGATGTGTTTATGTGTTGACTTGCTTAAGTGCTTTGATACAGATGAATGATAGATAAATCTAATGTTTCTCTATGCTTAATAATGAGAGTGAATGCTAGATCTGACCTATGTGAATGTGCTTAGTGCTTGAATCTGCTAGATGCTAGATCTGGTTGAATATTGTGATGATTTGTTGTTAGGGTCTAGCTGCGTTGTAAGCTGAGACTGAATATTGATGGATCATAATTGCTAAGTTCTCTGCTAAGGTGTTACAATCATAGATCTTTGTCCCAGCTAAGGTTGCAGACATATGAGTAATACAACCACCCCTGCCTCTACCTCGAGTGAGACTTCATCTGCTTCACAAGTGTTTCCGAAAGGGCTGGTAGTTAGGGTTTTGTTGGTGCACTGTTGTAGTGTTGAAACCTGGGTCTGCCCCTGTGCCAACAAATGGTTTCGTTGTCAGGACCTAAAACTGTGATTGCTAGGAATTGAGGAAGAATAATCTTTGTGCGAAGATCGGACCTGAAACTATGATTGTTGGGAACTGAGGAAGAATCTTTGTGCGAAGATCAGACCTGAAACTGTGATTGCAGGGAACTGAGGAAGAATATTTGTGCAAAGATCGGACCTGAAACTGTGGAAGCTCCATGCGTAGATATGTTTCCCGTGTGTGCATTACACTACTTGGATTAGGAAGCTCTGTGCTAAGAAAAGAAGTCTGATCTGAAGAAAAGAGGTAATATCTTGAAGCTTTGTGCTCTGAGAAAGGTAAGAATAGTGAAAAGTTTTAGATCTTGAAGCTTTGTTCTCTGATAAAGGTAAGAATAGTGGAATTTTTTATTGAAAAGGTAAGATTAGTGGAAATATTTGTTTCAAAAGTATGGATCTAGGTATATTTGATAAATTTTGTCCTAACCTGGAAAATAGGGCACAACTAGAAGAAATAAGATTTGATATGAGTAGATCTGATAAGAATAGTGAAAGATATGTTATTCCTATGCATAGAAAGAATGTTTGGACTAAGAAATGGATGCAGGATTCTAGAAAAAAAAAATTGTAGGTTAGCTACCATGATCCTGGTGCGCAGTACAAGAAAGGATGGGGATCATTTAAGATAAAGAGAGGATTAACTCTTTCTTATAGTTGTAGAAGATCGAGACATCTTGCTAAGGAATTCCCTGGTAGAAGACCCAGTTGTATTTGTTGTAAAGTTATGGATCGTGAAGTTTTAGATTGCCCTAGAATGATTGCTAAGCTTGAAAGAATGAATATGCGACAAGAAGACCATCAGAAAGTTCAAGACACTAAGACCATGGCAGAACCCTAGAAAGAATCAGAGGATGTATTTCTACAAATCAAAGAAACCCTGAATGACCACCGAAATATCAACTTATCAGAGATCTTCAAAGAAAAAGAGTACATAGCAGAAAGAATAGGAGACTTCGACATTGACTGTGTTTTATATGAAGAAACACAGGTAAATATCATGATGGAAAGAACTTGGGAATTTTAGGAAAGCCTGCTATGATTCCTTCATTGGGAGGAATAGGATTATTTAGAGGAAAGTTGATAGCCCTATGTGGAAGACTTACCCAGATATCTATAAGTGCTCATGGAACTTCAACAGAGGAAGAATTTGAGGTTATTAAATTTATTGAGAGCAACGCCCCATTTGCTATATTACTAGGAAAACCTTGGATTGAAAAGAATCAAGCCTGAAGAAAAGAAGAAGAAGCAATAATTAAAAGATTTCATGACTAGGAGGATAACACACTTGATTGAAGAAAAAGAGAACAGATCGAAGCTATTCAAGACCAGAAACTTGGATGTCAAAATTGAAAGAACACAAGAACACTCACAGAAGACTGAAGCACCCACCCCAGAGAGAGAAGAAGTATTTCCCTTGAACCCTAGTAAAGACCATCAACAACGCGAAGTTACTATGCCAAAAGAAGACAAGAATCAGAATGGAAAGAGGAATACCGAAATGCACATCACCAGAAAGAAGGCTAGAAAACTAAGTAAGAATAAAGAAAAGATCGAAAAGCTACAGAAGGTTCCGGAGGGAACTTCACAGAAGGAAGGATTCCAGAATCTGAACTTCGTCGGGATATCAAAACAGCATCGCATGGCACTTCGCCATGGAGAAGAAATATAGCCATTGGAAATAGTATAACAGATAGACTGACGCCCTGAATGGGTAGAACGACATTTATGTTCAGAAATCTCGCCATCGGACAGTTGGGACCACGCCGTAATGGAAAGAACTGATTTAATGAAGGCTTCTCGCCCGTTGGAGAGATTCGTTTCCTAGTTATCTACTTATTCCGTCGAGCCTTGCACCGAGAACACTTTTGGAAATCGTGATTATCTAAGCCACATATTAATTGATTTCATGCAGTAATCATCGAGATATCATCATCCAACCTATTGCATTGAGTAGTTTCTCTACAAACCCGAGCTATTCAACCACAAGTGCGTATGTCCTAAGAAATTAGCGCAGTCGAAGAGTCTTTGAAGGAGGTACTCATCGACCTCATGACTAAAAGAGTAATGTTTGTGGGTGTAAACGTATAATCAACAAGAGGAGTGCAGGCCTCTCCATCGACTGCTCATGGATCTGAACCATCCTGAGTCACAGCAGAAAAGAGAACCAAGCACATAGATGACCTAGCAAATGTGAATCTAATCCCGACCATATTACCCGACTACATCCCGCCTCTAGCCGACGTGGTGAGTTGTGATAGTGTGCCGAGATATTTTGATTACACCATCATTACTGCGTACCTCCCGAAGGGGATACGCACAGTTCGAGCGCAGCAGGACAAGATCACAACGTTGAAGTTCAGCGACTTCAACCTAGGAGACTACAAGAACCATAGTATGCTCACCCCATATAAATACTTGACCAGGACAAAGGGGAACAACTCAAAAATAATCCCCCAGGCGTGGATGATGAACCTCACACAGTCCACCCTATTGAATGTAATGAAAATCCCACACTTTGGAAGGCACCAGGAGGTTAACGCCTATGTTAAGCTCCTGCTCTCATGTTACCATGGTGGCTACTTATGGCTATACCATTGTATCACAGTCAATCTGACGTTGATCCATAGGATCACTAGATTAAGTATGCAAGGACCCAACCCACAGGACTTCTATCCAAGGAAAGCCATAGATCGTGCATTAGCACAAAAGATCAAGGATACCTACGACGATGTTGAGAAGGGGACACAAGGCTACAAGGTAGCTTCCATCCAGAATGGTGCAGTATGCCTAGCATGCCAATGAATTGCAGGAAATATAGTAAGGAAGAACAGACCCACACAGGTCACAGGGTTTGTCGTTGACCTCGCAGGGAAATGTGTGGAAGGCCTACAGATGAACTGGGCAAAGTACCTAGTTAATCAGATGGAATTAGACTACCACAAAGCACAGGATCAGGGCTATGAGTTCCACTTTAGCTGGTTCCTGATCCTCATCACGTTTACTGCTTCGGATATGCCGAAAGGTGCGACCTTCTTGACATTGAGCCATTCAAGTCGCTTGCTGCGAAGTTCACCATGCTTTAGTATTTGAGCGATATGGGAAAACAGTGGCAGTCGAAGGTAATATTTCACACACATTATCTCCAATTGAAGAGGGCTATCGAAGTTGAACCTCACATGACGCCAAACACCCTACAGCAGTTCCGACCCCTCATGAAGTTATGTGTAGATCAACACTTCTTCTATATCACAGTGTGAGAAAACGAGCATAAGGAGGATCTTCAGTCATACTACAATCTCACAGAGGAGGACCTGTTGGGCCCCAACAACTCCCCCTAATTTTTTTACAAAATTTAAAGGGCCCCCTGTTCGAATCTTGATAATTATAATGAGCTACAGAATCAACCTTTTCAAATAGTTCCATACCTTGTCTTTCTTTGAGACAAACTTAAGACATTCACTATAGTATGATATATTCATTATAAGAGTATATGTCAAAAGTTAGAAACGAGCATAAAAATCTCAATTTAAACAAAAACATTATTTTTTATCAAATGTTTACTTTCGTTTAAATTATGATTATGTGTTCTTTCTTTTGTTCATTAGCAAGTTTGACTATTTTGAATAATGGGTTCAATACTTCATCAAATAATAT
>JZKD02S0235577.1:158094-168162 GCA_000966675.3 Picea glauca
TCAACAATGGCTTACCAGACTCATCATTGTTCTGCTGCATTTTGTTGCTCTGTCTGCCTCATTGCCTTTCTGCACACATCACTTGCGTTGTCTGTTCTTCCGCTTTTTATGCTCTATGCGCCATGTCTATTCACTGCACAGTTCCTCTTCTGTGCTATTCAGCTGCTACACTCTCCTCCTTCTTCACACATGAATCACCTTCACCACCAACAACCACAGTAAAATCCAATAGCGACAACAACCGTATCTCTTCTCTGTACGATGTATTTATAGCTTCTGTGCACCTTGTGCATGCAATGTTTGCCATGCCTCTGCATGCTGACTCTACGCCATTATCCTCCACCTCTCGAGTGCTCTGTCTGATCATCATCATGACTCTTCAACTTCTCTGGTGGTTCGCCCCGCATGTCCAGCATCATTGTATGTTATACTGAGATTCCTCAGCCTCTCTGGCAATTTGAGACTCTTCGTCTTCTCTGTGACAGTCGAACTCACCTTCTCTGTTTCAGTTACAGACCTCAATGCTCATCAGCTGTCAATCGCCTCCATGAACAACTTCATCCCTCTCAGAGACTCTTCCCCTCCTCTGTCAGTCATCCCAAAGTGTCTTCGAGTCCTCTGGCATAACCCATAGTGGTTTCTGGGAATTACAATGTATCGTGCTACAGTTGCCCTCCGATCTGGTTCAAATTCATCTGCACCGTTGGATTGAATCCATGGGATCTTCCATTCATTTCAACATTTCGGCATTCGGAAATTCTGTGTTGAGTGTCTTGACACTTTATTTCGCTATCTCCGAAGTTCCGATACAGAACTTTTCTACACTAGCTCCTTCCCCAATATGTCTATGGTCATAACCAAGCGCCTATGTAAAAAGTGCTTTTCGCGAATTCGCGTTTCGTGAATCTGGAGATGAGGCATCTCGACTTTCTAAGTCGTGATCCCTGATACCCCGAAATGGCGTGGGATCAATGGTCCTGATTAGAGCTTCATTCAATGGCTACGATTAAATCACGATTTCGCATATCGCGAAATCGACATTCTTGATGCATTGGGTTATTTGCCTCTCCAAGTCGCGATCCCCGATACCCTGAAATGGTGTGGAATCAACGGTCCTGATCAACACTTGATATGACGGCTCAGATCATTTCACAATTTCGCATATCGCAATATCAGAATTCTTGATGTTAACATTCCTTGAAATCTCCAACTCTCGATCCTCGAATTCCCGAAAGAACTTGGATTTAACGGACCAGATTCAATCATGATTCAACGGCTGCGATTGAATCGCGAATTCGCATATCGTGATTTCAGCATTTCTGTTGCATTGTTTCTTTGACATCTCCAACACGCGATCTTTGAAACTCCGACATGGTGTAAGTCTGCTGACGTCACATGTGTTAAATAACTACCACGTGTCACCCTGATTCGTGACTTACATGTGCTTGGCATGTTGAGTCAGTCTGACACTTGTCATTACCTGGTTGTGCCACGTGTTCCTTGCTGACGTGGTGCAGCGTCTTCCCAAACTACTTCTGATGCCCGTCTGTTACACTCTTCCTATACTCATGCCATCTTCACTGTTGTACTTTCCATCAATGACAAGCATGCGCTACCTGTTAAACATTTGCCAACAAAGTTTTCGTGTAAAATTTAATTCTGCATTATGAAAATTTAATTTTATGTGACTCATATTATCATTAAAAAAATTGGTGAACATATACATTCAAAGTAGTGAATAAGTAATATTTTACTTTCTCATTTTGGAAAGTTCAATTTCAATAAAGGTATAAATTCTAAGCTACTATTTAATTCCAAATTTGATGAAAACTATATTATTTTCCCTTTGTAAATTTTAACTCTTAATTTATGTCATGGATTTATTTGAATTTATCATTCACTTAGGCTCTTAAATATATGAAAGACTTGTTTTTTTTTCACACACAATTGTGTCTTGCATTGCCTTGACTAAAAGGTTTTCATAATAACATAAATAATGGGTTCAAATAGAGAAAGACATGAATATCATTGATAAACATACTAAGAAACTCTTATTTGGTCACATTTAATCACCTAATGGAGTTGATGTTACTAGTTTAATTCATGTTAACAAGTATATGTGATACCTATCATCAAAATACCTACCATGTTCATAAAGCAATTTGGTATTTTTGAAGAACTATGTTGATTTTGAACTTAGATTTTATAATATACCTAGGGAGGTAATATGGGAGGTACCCAATGGGAATGTGGTTATGTGTTATTAATAGAGGTCATTCAATGTAAGGTGGACTAGGTCCACTATAGTATTAAATAAGTCCCACTATGGTAGTTAGATATAATAAATAGGCTTTCTAAAAGATTCCTTCTCTAGAATGTTCCTAGGAGATAAAGAATGTTATATAAAGAAGTCTAAGCAATGTATTGAAGCATGGTGAAGAATATTGATATTGTAACAAGCAACTATTACTTGAGGAGTACATTCATTTCATAATAAATAATATATGGTGTTACCCTACTTCAAGGGTTTTGTCTATATTCTTATATTCATTATTGGTGAATGGTTTGGTTTATTGTTGGTTATTTCTTAAGTATATTTGAAGATCTATTTAGGTCTATATCATTTGGTATCATATCTATTTCCTTGGCCAAACAAGGGAAGAAACTTTTGGGTCATTTTGCATATTGTTTTATATAAAGACACAACAGTCATCAAGGAAAGGGCGTGAGCATCAACACACTTATGCACCATCAGGGAACCAGAAATGGAATCAATGAAGAGATTCATGGAGGACTACCAACACTACAAGAAGACATCAAGCTAGACAAACAATCCCATGGAAACACTGACATGATGTAGAGAAAGATCAGGGTGGGAAGGCAGCGGTTGGGCATCATGTTCGTCTTCTATTAGGATGGATGGTTGGTCGTACTTGGTACTAGTTGGCTACAATTCTTATTTGATCATATTGTATCATTTCTTCTCATGTTTTGATGACGAAACATGCCTAAGGGGGGTGGAATGTCGTATACCTAGGGAGGTAATATGGGAGGTACCCAATGGGAATGTGGTTATGTATTATTAGTGGAGGCCATTCAATGTAAGGTGGATTAGGTCCAATATAGTATTAAATAAGGCCCATTGTGGTATTTAGATATAATAAATAGGATTTCTAGAAGATTCATTCTCTAGAATGTTCCTAGGAGATAAAGAAGGCTATATAAAGACGTATAACAAATGTATTAAGGCATGGTGATGAATATTGATATTTTAACAAGAAATTATTGCTTGAGGAGTGTATTCCTTCCATAAGGAATAATATATGGTGTTACCTGACCTCAAGGGTTTTTTCTACATTCTTGTGTTCAATATTGGTGAATGGTTTGGTTTATTTTTTTTTATTTTTCGGGTTTTTTTAGAAAAAACCGTGTGATTTTTTTACAAGCCATAGTTATTTTTTTTGGGTTCTCATAGCAAGATGTATTTTACAGGGAAATATTATGGCCCTAATATTGAATATTTTCTAAAAGAAGAGAAGTCAGTGTGGAAAAAGCATTGGAGAGGTTTGGTCTGTTTACACTTACAAGGTGATGCGGTCATTTGGTGTCAGTTACTTAATTATAACATGATAAGCACACTCTCTGATGAAGAATTTGAAAAGGTATTTTTAGATAGGAGGTCTCATGTTGGGAAAAACAATATAAAGAGAACCAAGGGTTTATTTTCATATTACAACTCTATATTACAAGTTTGTGGTTGTATTCATAAAGAAAATGTCATTGTTTCTATTAACCCTAGTTGCCAACAAAATTTTATCAATAGTCAATTGGTTAATAGATTGCAAATTCCTGCAAAGAATATTCAAAGAACACAAGTTGTGGGTGAAAATGTTCAAATTTTTAAAGATTTGAAGCTTAATATGAATAAATGTGTGTTGCATTCATATTTTTATGCTACAAATATGGATAATCTAGATATTGTTTTGGGATATCCTTGGATAGAATTAGTGGGTACAATTAATATTAATGTGCAAAAGAAGTTTTTTAAGTTGTGGTACAAGAAAAAAAATCACGTTGTAGGATGTGTCTCTTAGTAAGAAATAAGGGCCCATGGAGGCAATAAAAGAAGTTATTGAAGAGATTGAAGTTGAATCAAAGGTAGAGTATACAAAAGGAAGTGAAGCAAAGCCAAATGAAGGAAAAAATAAAAAATCCAAGGAGATCATTGACTCAAAGGAACATCATGTGATAGAATTGAACAAAAAAGGATAGATTCCTACAGTTGTTGTATATCATCATCCACATCATATCAAGAAACAATAGACATCAAGGAAAGGGCGTAAGAATCAACACACTTGTGCACCAGTAAGGAACCAGAAATTAAACCAATCAAGAGGTGCATGGAGGAATATCGGCACTATAGAAATACCTCGGGATAGAGAATCAATCCCATGGAAACACCAACATGATGCAAAGCAAGATCAGGGTGGCAAGGTAGTAGTTGGACATCATGTTCATATTCCACTAGGATGGATGGATGGTCGTACTTGGTACCAGTTGGCTACAATTCTTAGCCAGTCATATTGTATGGTTTCTTCTCATGCTTCAAGGATGAAACATGTCTAAGGGGGGTGGAATGTAGTATACCTAGGGAGGTAATATGGGAGGTGCCCAATGGGAATGTGGTTATGTATTATTAGTGGAGTCCATTCAATGTAAGGTGGACTAGGTCCACTATAATATTAAATAATGCCCATTGTGGTAGTGAGATATAATAAATAGGATTTCTAGAAGATTCCTTCTCTAGAATGTTCCTAGAAGATAGATAATTTTGTATAATGAAGTGTACGAAATGTATTGGAGCATGGTGAAGAATATTGTTATTGTAACAAGAAATTATTGTTTGAGGAGTGCATTCCTTCCATAAGGAATAATATATCATGTTATCCTACCTCAAGGATTTCTCTATTTCTTGTGTCCAGTGTTTTGGTGAATGATTTGAGTTATTATTCTTGCTTATTTCTTAAGTATATTTTCATATCTATGTAGTTCTATATCATTTGGTATCATATCTCTTTCCTTGGCCAAAGAAGGGAAGAAATTTTTGGGTCATTTTGCAGATTTTTTCAAAGGAAAAAAGGGGGTGGTGCAATTTAGACTCAATTCTGAATCTTTCTGCTCAAAACTTGAAGATTTGTTTAGGTACTTAGCAGCTTTGTAAAGTGTCTCAATTTTGTTAATAATTCCATGGTATGATTTAAATTGGTTTACGTATTAAATAAAAATACTAGCGTTAGTCGATGCATAATTCTATGGTGTGATTTAAATTGGTTTACACTTTAAATTGAAGTTATCCAATGCATTATTCCATAGTGTAATTTAAATTGGTTTACATATTAAACTGAAATATTATSCAATRAAAAATGTTATAGMCAATGCATAATTCCATGGTGTGATTTAAATTGGTTTACATATTAAATCGAAATGTTATCCAATGCATAATTCCATGGTGTGGTTTAAATTGGTTTACATATTAAATCGAAATGTTAGCCAATGCATAAATTTGATCTTTAGAGCCTAGAGCCAAGTTTCATAACTTGATTTGGCAACGATTCAATTTATTGAGTTTGATTAATAATTTCATGATGTGATCAATCAAATTTGGTTAATCTATAAGAAGGGCATTGTATACCATATCTCATAACACTTCATATGTATTCATTTCCATGAGGTGGACAATATTATAATGATATGAAATGTTAGATAATAAAAATTCAAATAAGTTTTTCCAAAAAAATCTATGAAAGTTTTTTTTTTCAATTTAAAAGACACTACCCCTTGTGTTTCTAACCATATATATCAAGCATAATGTATAACCAGCCAAAGACTACAATGGTTTTATATATTAAATTCCAATGACTTTTGGCCTTCCAATTTATTAACTCTTGGATTTCTAGATTCTATTCTATCTAGCTTTCCACCTTATATAATTTTTTTATTTTCCTCTATTAAATCATAAGAATACACTTCTTTAAATTAAATATTCAATATTACTCAACTTATGTTCCTTTTCACTTGAAACTTCCAACTAACTAATTTATTCATTATCACTTAAAACTTCGAACTAACTAATGCGTTCCTTTTCACTCGAAACTTCCAACTAACTAATTTGTCTTCTTGTATATTCCATATAAGTAAAGATCTATTATTTTGGGAAACAACCCAATTCACTTGCATCACAATTCAAGCTTATGGATATAAGTCTTTTTCTTAATTAGATTTTTGACCCACATTTTTCTAGTGGTCAATTTCTAATACATTGTTGTTTCTCTAGTTTTTGTAGCATAATTTGCTTTGGTCTCAGTGTTTGTTAATTTTGAAGGAAATTATCAATATAATCTTTCTTTGGATGGTATTCTCGATTTGATGGATAAAAGAGTGATCTGGAAGTGTAATTAAATTTTGTTAAACTCAAGATCACCACGTTAATATTAATGTAATCATGGAAACAATTGTTACATATGTAGATGAATCATAAACCAATCTTTGTAGAAAATAGAATCTTTGCTTTATTGTAAAAAGAAAACATCATCCAACAATGATGAACATAGATTTCAATTTAAACACTTTCATATATTCGACCTTATTCACACCATGATTTTCTTAATTAACTTTGTAGCTATGTAGATCGTAAGTAAATTTACTTCAATTGTTTTGGCAGTGTGATGATGGGAGTGAGTACACCACCGTCAACACCTTTAGAGTGATTTGTATGTTCACTTTGCTCCTCCGCTAGTAATATAACACATTCTTCTTGATATCCCAAATGATGAAGAGGAAATCCTCTTCACAAATGAAGAAAGAATGAGCTACCATGGTTATTGGTCGCAGTATTACATACAAGTGAAAAAGAGATGAAATCCTTCATAGGTTGTTGGGAAATAGGATTGCTTACACTGAATTCCACCCTCCAGTCTCTTATCAAAATTTCTCGACGGGGGTTTGATTCATTACCCCCCAATTTTCGAACAACCATGGTACTCTCTTACACTACCCTACACAACACAAGGAATTTCTTCCATTTTTATTCTTCAATGTCGCTTGAGGATATTCTTCCCTTGCAGTTCTCTTCAATGTATGCAAAAAGAGTCTAATTGCCACTTTCATTCTGGGAATAAACTATGAAAGAAAACAGTTGGCCTCAAAACAATCAATGAGAAGTAATAATAGAGTTTGGTTTAGATATTGCGGATAATCCAACCCTGATTTCTTTCTCAAACCATCCCATTTCCTCTCATATTTTTAGCAGCAAGTTCCCCCAACTTCAATGGGATCTTATCAACCATGGGTACATGGGAATATATTTCCACTTGTAGTGATACTAGTCTTGGGTGAAGACCCCCATAATATGGGAGAGAAAACTGATTGGGGAGCATGCATCCCCCCTCCTTTCCCATGAATGCATTAATAATAATAATAATAATAATAATAATGAAAAGATAGAAGTATATATCTATTCTTGCATGAGATATAATATCTTCCCAATGATATGACAATGTGTACTTGGTACACACAAATAAGCCAAGGATTGATTGGAAAACATTAAGGAAGCATGGGAAAGAAAGGTAGTACATCCAAAGGACAAGGACAAAGTCAAATCACCAATCAAATTCGTATTTTTTAAACATTTACTATATAGAAATGTGCATACAAATTCTTTATAAAACAAAAAGAAAAAATTAGCATTCACACATAGTACTCAAAATTTTTCGCTGGAAACCCTTAACTGATAAAACCAAAAAGTGTTTAGAGTCACACCTCTAAATCTCATTATAATAACTTCATCATTTACAATACAATATATATGATTTTGTGGCATTAAAATCCCTACTCCATTGACTTGGATTATATTACAACCTTAATTCTTTAATCGGAATTAGAAAACCATGGGATGGAAAACCGTATGTCAAAACCTCCCAAAATGGACCAAAAAAATGCCCTCTTTTTTTTTTCAGGGGCTCTACCCCTGACCCCCACTACATTCAATGCAACATACAACATTTGTTTCTAATCATGCAAAGAATATAGCACATACACAAAATCCTCCCACTTGTTGTTTTCTTTGCATACAGGGGGGCAAGGCTTACATGGTCAACAATTCATGGAAAAAAATCCCATTACTTCTCTACAATAAGAGAACTTCCCAGTGCTTACAAAATTTTTCAATGAATCTGCAAAATTCTTCAAAGTGTTCACCTTCACTGGAAACACCTTCTTGGCTTCAACGATGTCTCTCACAAAGTGATACTGAACATGAATGTGCCTTTTCTTAAAACGATAAGCAAGTCTACCTTGGTAGCAAATTCCATAATATGTAGTTCCACACAGATACCTAAAAATCCTCTTTTTAGCTATCCAATGCTCCTTCCATGGTTTTGACATATACCTTCTCAAAAATCCCACTAAATGTGAAATGTCCAGTCTAGTATAGACCATTGCATACATCAAACTGCCAACAACACTAACATAAGGAACATAAGACATGTCCTCTTCCTCTTCTTGTGTCTTCGGACATTGATCTATAGATAAATTTACAACTATAGGATTAACCACCTTGATTGGTTTACATTCCTACATATTAAACCTTTGCAATATTGTCTCAACATATTTCCTTTGATTCAACCAAAGTTTCATGTTTTCCTAATCTTTTTTAATTTCTATGCCCAAAATAAAATTTGCAGCACCAAGATATTTCATATCAAATTTAGAAGACAAGTGAGTTTTCACATCCTTGATGATTTCCTTGTTGTTTCCAATCAACACCACATCATCAACATACATAACCACATAGATAAAATGATCTCCAACTAATTTGAAATACACACAATGATCATCTTTTATCCTTGTGAAACCAAGTCCCAAAATAAAAGTATCAAACTTTTTATACCACATCCTTGGAGACTTGTTTAATCCACATAGGGACCTTTTCAGCATGGAAACCAACTCTTTCTTGAGGGCTTTGCAATGGGTTTGGGCACTTCCATCATTCAAGAAATGTTCTATGATAGTATTGTACCTGGACTTGGAAAAACATTGGTATAGTTTTTCAATCCTAATTGCCACCATTAATTATTTTCCAAGAGAATCCACATCAATCTTTTGATAGTTGCAATGAAAAATCAAATTTATAAATGCAACTATGAAGATTAAGTATGGATCAAATGGACAATCAATATGTACAAGATCCCACTTCTACAGGCCATAAATGCAAGGAAATCAATAGAAAGACACCCATCATTAATGATTACAAAAAACATGGTAATGTGGAGTCTTCACTTCAAGTTTTGTGTGGTCAATATGAAAAAAGTTACCAACTTAATGAGAAATCTAACCTCAAAACGAGAATTGTAGCCCAAAAATATCATACGTTTGGGTAAAAAACACCAAATTCAACCCCCAAATTAAAAAGTGGTGTTATTGGTATCACCATTTTTTTGGAAGGTGTTTAAAATTGCAACTTGTTTGAAATCACATCCTTGACATTCCGAACAAAACCCTTAAATTGACCCGTAAATTGAAAAGTGATGCTACCAATAGCACCAATTTGTTTTAGAGTTAAACTATGACCTAATTGAAACGTGACCTTGAGCACTAGCACCACCACAAATATGACACTAAAAATTGACTCCTAAATCTAAAAGTGTTATTTTTTTTGTATCTAACATAATCGAGAACTGAGGGTGCTCATACTCGCATGACACGGAGTCGATTTTGACCACTACTACTATAACCTCCAAGCGTACCCATGTAGTCCCATGCTCAGTACACATGTCTTTGCAAGGTTCGAACCAACAACATCACAAGGAGTGCCTTATCAGTACACTCTATTGCCAACTAACCTACACCTCTCGAACAAAAGATAAATTATACACTAAGAAAATAATAAATTTGGAAAATAATCTAATTAATTTATTTTTATTTTAATAATTTACACTAAGAAAATAATTAAATTGGAAAAAAAACACCCCTAAACAAATTTTTGTTTCTTCAAAAACACAAATGTTATAG
>JZKD02S0235577.1:169776-184666 GCA_000966675.3 Picea glauca
TAAAAAAATTAAAAAAAAAAAAATTTAATTAAAAATTTTAAATTTTTGAAAATTGGTGAGTTACCCCTTTTCCCTAGATTGCATTGCAATGTTGGGCAAAGAGGTAAACCACCAATTTTCAAAAATTTTAAAATTTTTAATTGATTTAATTGATTTCCTAATTTTTTTTTTAATTTAAATTTTATATATTATTGTTTAAATTATTGTGTGATTTTTTAATTTTAATATTATTTTGTTTTTTTTAATTTCAGTTCTACTCCACTTGCTCTGCAAATACATATAACTAGTCATGTATCTGAAATCCAAATGAATTTATCATTTAAGAGTGATGAAGAATTATTGTGGTAAGCGAAGCAATGGTGCTGCTCTTCCCCTAATGCATGGTGGCTAGGGTTTAACCCTGGCCACTAGTGGCCTCTCTGCAAGTTGAGTTTGCATCTTGTTCCACTCTTTTTCGTCAGCCATGGAAGCGACTTCGTCCATCTTTTCATTCTGAGGCCACTTTTCGTGATGTTGTTCAGTGTGACTCTACTCCTTCTTCTTCATCCCTTATGTTTCAAGAATCCCCTTCACTTGTCATTCCCATGGGACAATATGTTGAGGAAGAGGAAGAATACTATAGATCTATGAGTTTGGTTTGTTGTTTTAATGGTTTTTTGCCAAAGTTAGCTTATCTCAACAGTTGGATCTTGACTACATGTAGGATCCCTATCATGTAGTAGCAAGCTTTCATTCATCCTTGTGCTAAAGGATTCTTCATTTTTGAGTTCGACATTGAGGAACATCAAGATCTGCTTCTCAACTCAGGTTTGTGGTTTTGGGGTAACTAATCTTTTTGCATGAAATCATGGACTCCTCCTTTCAATCCAGCTACTGACATTCTCTTCTTAGCTCTTGTTTGGGTGAGGCTTCCCAACCTTCCCTTGCATTTTTTGGGTTTACCCTCTCTTGAAACCATTGGTTCGGTGTTGGGAAAGTTTCACTTTGCATGTCATGAAGCTAAAAGGAAAAAACTTCCAATTTTTCTCATATCTGCGTGGAAATGGACTTCAGTAAAGGATTCCCAGCTGAAGTTATTCTTACTAGTAAAATTATTCTTGGTCTTAGAAACTAGACTATGAGAGAGTTTCCTTGCGTTCCAGATCTTGTTTTGAAACGAGACATCTTGCAACCCATTGTCCCAAAGGGCCCAAGAAGAACATAAATCCTAGGAAATCCAGTTGGTGGGTGGGATCAAATGACGACCATCCGAAATTGATCCTGATAAATACACATTTTTTGTTTTAGACAATGCACTCTTCGCACTGTCTTCTTGGTGGGTTGTTTCTCCAGATCTCAAGGCGAATTTCGCATGATCGTCGTGTCTCGCATGTCGGGCAACATGCACTGCTAAGGAGAACCTATGCATACTCTAGGCCGCAAAAGGGAGATAAGGTACTGGTGAGTAGGTGGACTTGAACGCTCGATCACCTTGGAGATGGGGTTTTGGTTTCTTAATTTTGAAATTCCTTGAAAACCCCTACCTTCTGGATTGGGAGAGTAATCTCAAAGGAATGCAAACATCCCCCTCAAGTCAGTGAAAATCCATCTCATCTAGATCCTCCTCTTCAACCAACTTTGTTATCTCTAGACATGTGCCCATAATCCAATCAGAAGTAAGATAAAGAGGTATCTTCCCCTCAGGTTTCAGATGAGGGAATTTGAATCCAGTCTTCTCCTCAACAATCAACTAGCTCGGAAGATCAGGATGATGATGATGATGGGGTATCGGATGAAGAAAAAATAGAAGCTCTAGATCAAGACAATCCAGGAAATATAGGCATCACAAGTACCTCAACATCTGCAAATGAAGATTGGATGGTAGTTAGAAAGAAGAAGACATCACATGCCATAACACAACCAATGGTAACATGAATTCAGGCCCGTAATTTAGCCAAATAGTTGAGCTCCTCCCCAATAGGTTAATTTAGATGCAGCATGTCTTCACTTTTATTCTCCGAGTATTTTTTCGAGTGTATTCAGTAAGGTTTTTCTATGTGAAGTTTTCATTTGAGTATTTGAAACAATCCTTAGTATCTTGTAGTAGTGTTTTAATAGAGGCCCTGGATTGACCTCAATTTTGAAGGAATTTGTAACTCCTGAGCGATTTCAACCGCGCTTTTTTTATAATACAAATTTCTCAGTTTTTGTTAAAAAAAAATATTATTTTGTTTTTTATTTTTATATTGAAGGCATTCTTTAGGAAGAACTTTTCACAAAAACCTGTCAATTGTTTGACAAGTTTTGGGAAACAACCTTTGTCATCCTTCGAAACTGTCACCATCACCTTTGTATTAAATACAATCTTTGTTGGCTTCTTTCCATGTCCGATCTCATCGGATTTTCGCCATCGCCTCCTATCCTCATATTGGATATTTTTCCTTGCCACCTTTATTGTTTGCCTTGAATGCATCTCCAGTTTGTGCACCTAAACGGGCATTTAATGAAGGTAAATCTATGTAGAAAATCTTGTTTGCCTTCGTCTTCGGTGTATCTCCTGTTTGTACTGGTTTGATTTATCTTACATGTCGTCTCTAGTGATGCCTTACTTGGTTGGATCTATAGTGCCTAGCTTGTTCAATCTTCCCAAATAATTCATGTAACAACTCTTCCTCCTCATTTAGGGCTTCCTGAACAAACCATTGAGGATCTTGAAACCCCCAATAAAGTTTCATCGACTCAATCCTTGGGCACACTCACTCATGATCAAACCCTCTATCAACAATTCCTACGCTAATGTTGCAGTTGTAGACTGCATCATCTTTGATTGCGTCAATGGCAACGATATCTAGGAATTCAAGAATGAGCTCAATATTCAACTGTAGAAACAACACATCATGGGATCGAAACCAATAAGATCAAAACCTCAATTTTTACCCCAAAAAATAAAATCTCAAGTATCGATTTGGTACCTGAGCAATGGAATCAATTATAACATTGCGCAAATGCGGGGTGTTTTACAGGTTTTACAGGTTGGATTTTTCAAGTGGGAATGGTGTTACCCTACCTCAAGGGTTTTGTCTATATTCTTGTGTTCATTATTGGTGAATAGTTTGGTTTATTGTTCATTATTTCTTAAGTATATTTGAAGATCTATTTAGGTCTATATCATTTGGTATCATATCTCTTTCCTTGGCCAAAGAAGGGAAGAAACTTTTGGGTCATTTTGCATATTGTTTTATATAAAGACACAACAGTCATCAAGGAAAGGGCGTGAGCATCAACACACTTATGTACCATCAGGGAACCAGAAATGGAATCAATGAAGAGATATATGGAGGACTACCAACACTACAGGAAGACATCAAGTTAGACAAACAATCCCATGGAAACACTGACATGATGTAGAGAAAGATCAGGGTGGGAAGGCAACAGTTGGGCATCATGTTCATCTTCTGTTAGGATGGATGGTTGGTCGTACTTGGTACTAGTTGGCTACAATTCTTAGTCAATCATATTGTATCATTTCTTCTCATGTTTTGATGACGAAACATGCCTAAGGGGGGTGGAATGTAGTATACCTAGGGAGGTAATATGGGAGGTACCCAATGGGAATGTGGTTATGTATTATTAGTGGAGGTCATTCAATGTAAGGTGGATTAGATCCACTATAGTATTAAATAAGGCCCACTGTGGTATTTAGATACAATAAATAGGATTTCTAGAAGATTCCTTCTCTAGAATGTTCCTAGGAGATAAAGAAGGCTATATAAAGACGTGTAACAAATGTATTGAGGCATGGTGATGAATATTGATATTTTAACAAGCAAGTATTGCTTGAGGAGTGTATTCCTTCCATAAGGAATAATATACGGTGTTACCTGACCTCAAGGGTTTTGTCTACATTCTTGTGTTCATTATTGGTGAATGGTTTGGTTTATTTTTTGTTATTTTTGAAGTATATTGTGAATGGTGAATGGTTTATCTACATTCTTTTGTTCATTATTGGTGAATGGTTTGGTTTATTCTTGGTCCAGGAAGTAAAGTTTTGATCATTTTAAATTCAACCATTTTTCGGGTTTTTTTAGAAAAAACCGTGTGATTTTTTTATAAGCCATAGTTATTTTTTTGGGGTTCTCATAGCAAGATGTATTTTACAGGGAAATATTATGGCCCTAGTATTGAATATTTTCTAAAAGAAGAGAAGTCAGTGAGGAAAATTCATTGGAGAGGTTTGGTCAGTTTACACTTACAAGGTGATGTGGTCATTTGGTGTCAGTTGCTTAATTATAACATGATAAGCACACTCTCTGATGAAGAATTTGAAAAGGTATTTTTAGATAGGAGGTCTCATGTTGGGAAAAACAATATAAAGAGAACAAAGGGTTTATTCGCATATTACAACTCTATATTACAAGTTTGTGGTTGTATTCATAAAGAAAATGTCATTGTTTCTATTAACCCTAGTTGCCAACAAAATTTTATCAATAGTCAATTGGTTAATAGATTGCAAATTCCTGCAAAGAATATTCAAAGAACACAAGTTGCAGGTGAAAATGTTCAAATTTTTAAAGATTTGAAGCTCAATATGAATAAATGTGTGTTGCATTCATATTTTTATGCTACAGATATGGATGATCTAGATATTGTTTTGGGATATCCTTGGATAGAATCAGTGGGTACAATTAATATTAATCTACAAAAGAAGTTTTTTAAGTTGTGGTACAAGAAAAAAAAATCACATTGCAGGATGTGTCTCTTAGTAAGAAATAAGGGCCCACAGAGGCAAGAAAATAAGTTATTGAAGAGTTTGAAGTTGAATCAGAGGTAGAGCATACAAAAGGAAGTGAAGCAAAGCCACATGAAGGAAACAATAAAAGATCCAAGGAGACCATTGACTCAAAGGAACATCATGTGGCAGAATTGAAGAAAAAAGGATAGATTCCTACAGTTGTTGTATATCATCATCCACATCATATCAAGAAACAACAGACATCAATAAAGGGCATAAGAATCAACACACTTGTGCACCAGTAGGGAACCAGAAATTAAACCAATCAAGAGGTGCATGGAGGAATATTGGCACTATAGAAATACCTCGAGCTAGAGAAACAATCCCATGGAAACACCAACACGATGCAGCGCAAGTTCAGGGTGGCAAGGTAGTAGTTGGACATCATGTTCATATTCCACTAGGATGGATGGATGGTCATACTTGGTACCAGTTGGCTACAATTCTTAGCCAGACATATTGTATGGTTTCTTCTCATGCTTCAAGGATGAAACATGCCTAAGGGGGGTGGAATGTAGTATACCTAGGGAGGTAATATGGGAGGTACCCAATGGGAATGTGGTTATTTATTATTAGTGGAGGCCATTCAATGTAAGGTGGACTAGGTCCACTATAATATTAAATAATTCCCAGTGTGGTAGTGAGATATAATAAATAGGATTTCTAGAAGATTCCTTCTCTAGAATGTTCCTAGAAGATAGATAATTTTGTATAATGAAGTGTAAGCAATGTATTGGAGCATGGTGAAGAATATTGTTATTGTAACAAGAAAGTATTGTTTGAGGAGTGCATTCCTTCCATAAGGAATAATATATCGCGTTACCCTACCTCAAGGATTTCTCTATTTCTTGTGTTCAGTGTTTTGGTGAATGATTTGAGTTATTATTCTTGCTTATTTCTGAAGTATATTTTCATATCTATTTAGTTCTATATCATTTGGTATCATATCTCTTTCCTTGGCCAAAGAAGGGAAGAAATTTTTGGGTCATTTTGCAGATTTTTTCAAAGGAAAAAAAGGGGGTGGTGCAATTCAGACTCAGTTCTGAAACTTTCTGCTCCAAACTTGAAGATTTGTTTAGGTACTTAACAGCTTTGTAAAGTATCTCAATTTTGTTAATAATTCCATGGTCTGATTTAAATTGCTTTACGTATTAAATAAAAATACTAGCCTTAGTCGATGCATAATTCTATGGTGTGATTTAAATTGGTTTACACTTTAAATTGAAGTTATCCAATGCATTATTCCATAGTGTAATTTAAATTGGTTTACATATTAAACTGAAATATTATGCAATGAAAAATGTTATAGCCAATGCATAATTCCATGGTGTGATTTAAATTGGTTTACATATTAAATCGAAATGTTATCCAATGCATAATTCCATGGTGTGGTTTAAATTGGTTTACATATTAAATCGAAATGTTAGCCAATGCATAAATTTGATCTTTAGAGCCTAGAGCTAAGTTTCATAACTTGATTTGGCAACGATTCAATTTATTGAATTTGATTAATAATTTCATGGTGTGATTAATCAAATTTGGTTAATCTATAAGAAGGGCATTGTATACCATATCTCATAACACTTCATATGTATTCATTTCCATGAGGTGGACAATATTATAATGATATGAAATGTTAGATAATAAAAATTCAAATAAGTTTTTCCAAAAAAATCTATGGAAGTTTTTTTTTCAATTTAAAAGACACTACCCCTTGTGTTTCTAACCATATACAACCAAGCATGATGTATAACCAGCCAAAGATATAGTGTATAAATTAGCATGCAGGTATGTGTTCCAAGCTAACTTTCAAATGTTGAAATGATTGAGCATTCTCATCATATAAATTTACTTCCATGATTTTATTTTCTTTAAACTATAAATGCATGGAAAACTTTGTTATAAACACAGTTTCAAAATATGTCTAACTTGTGATAGATTCAACAATAAAATTATAATACAAAGTAGTTGTTTTATTCTCAAATGTACAAGGAAATAAGTGACATATTAAATATAATATTTGTTTTTCACATTAAGTAATTGAATAGCTTGGATAAAAATTTTGATGTGATGTTTTAGAGGCCCCAACTTATCCAAATCAAACTTGGGTAACAATCTATCTACATTATTTGCAAAACAAAGGGTAGGATTAGACAAATGTAGTGCATATAGAACTTTCGTAATAGGTTGATTCATATCCATATTTTCTATGATAAGGTTATATAACAAGAATATTGTATGGCTAAGTTCAAATTCAGAGTCTCCGTGTTGTTCTGAAGTAGTAGGGGAAACTTGATCTAAGGGTTTTAGTATTTTATAGATAACATAAGAGATCAAATATACAAGGCTGCCTACATGATCGTATTCTTTAGTTCAAGTTAGCAATTTTTTAATCCTTTTATTTCAAGGTAATTATTGCACAATTGATAAAGCATCGATTTGACAAGCATAGCTATGGGTAAGATAATGAAAGGTTTGGAAGTCTTCCATTGGGATAGAAAATTGATTCTCAATTTAGAATGGTCGATAAAAATTATATTGCAACTTGAATTTGGTTTGTAAAGGTATTTCATTTTCACATTAAACTTCCATATCTTCAAAATTTGATTTTGAACTTGGTTCTTGCACTTGTGCGGGCAAGTATTCTTCATTCATTTACTGGTTGGGTTGTAAATTGTGACCATTCTTGTTATCAAAAAGTCCATGCAATCACTTAAATCATTATCCATAAAGGGGCATGATCCCTTCTTCTACTGCTAAATTATTGATGTGGAAAAATGTATGCTATCGACAATGCATAATCAGCTCGTGAAAAGGCCCAATTAGACCTTCCTTCATTGAAAATGGAAAACTTTCTAGTTGTGTATGAATTAATATAATCTAATTTATGAATTAAATAAAATTCATCTATAAACGAAAATGAAGAGTGAAACTAACCTAATAACTAATCTAATCTATCTAGGAGTGTTTAAGAATTGATTGACATTAAATAGAGGAAAAAATACAAACATCAAAGGAATGGTCCACCAACTATAGTCTACACGAACTCTATATCAACTCTAATAAATTAAGAATAATCTATGAATCATCGAGATATACTTACTTCACATCACTACATACTACAATTAATCATAGGAATTACACGCACAATAATAGTCTATAGATTGCAATGTCCAACCCCACAAGCTTCAAGAAAACCATGAATGGCAATAATACTTTACAATGACTCACAACTTTCAAGAGTATAAAACACAAGATAACAATGCATTTGATTAACATATAAATATTGCTTATAATGCCAAAAAGAGAACCTTTTACAAGACTACAATGGTTCTATATATTAAATTCCAATAACTTTTGGCCTTCCAATTTCTTAACTCTTGGCTTTCTAGATTCTATTCTATCTAGCTTTCCACCCTTATATAAAAATTTTATTTTCCTCTATTAAATCATAAGAATACACTTCTTTAAATTAAATATTCAATATTACTCAACTTATGTTCCTTTTCACTTAAAACTTCCAACTAACTAATTTATTCATTATCACTAACTAATTTATTCATTATCACTTGAAACTCCCAACTAACTAATTTGTTCCTTTTCACTCGAAACTTCCAACTAACTAATTTTTCTTCTTGTATATTCCATATAGGTAAAGATCAATTATTTTGGGAAACAACCCAATTCACTTGCATCACATTTCAAGCTTATGGATATAAGCCTTTCTTCTTAATTAGATTTTTGACACACATTTTTCTAGTGGTCAATTTCTAATACATTGTTGTTTCTCTAGTTTTTTAGCATAATTTGCTTTGGTCTCAGTGTTTGTTATTTTTGAAGGAAATTATCAATATAATCTTCCTTTGCATGGTATTCTCGATTTGATGGATAAAAGAGTGATCCTGAAGTGTAATTAAATTTTGTTAAACTCAAGATCACCATGTTAATATGAATGTAACCATGGAAACAATTGTTACATATGTACATGAATCATAAACCAATCTTTGTGGAAAATAGAATCTTTGCTTTATTGTAAAAAGAAAACATCATCCAACAATGATGAACATAGATTTCAATTTAAACACTTTCATATATTCAACCTTATTCACACCATGATTTTCTTAATTAACTTTGTAGCTATGTAGATCGTAAGTATATTTACTTCAACTATTTTGGCAGTGTGATGATGGGAGTGAGTACACCACTGTCATAACCTTTAGAGTGATTTGTATGGTCGCTTTGCTCCTCCGCTAGTAATATAACACATTCTTCTCGATATCCCAAATGATGAAGAGGAAATCCTCTTCACAAATGAAGAAAGAATGAGCTACCATGGTTATTGGTTGCAGTATTAAATACAAGTGAAAAAGAGATGAAATCCTTCATAAGTTGTTGGGAAATAGGACTGCTTACACTGAATTCCACCCTCCAGTCTCTTATCAAAATTTCTAGACATGGGTTTGATTCATTACCCACCAATTTTCGAACAACCATGGTACTCTCTTACACTACCCTACACAACACAAGGAAGTTCTTCCATTTTTATTCTTCAATGTCCCTTGAGGATATTCTTCCCTTGCAGTTCTCTTCAATGTATGCAAAAAGAGTCTAATTGCCACTTTCCTTCTGGGAATAAACTATGAAAGAAAACAGTTGGCCTCAAAACAATCAATGAGCAGTAATAATAGAGTTTGGTTTAGATATTGTGGATAATCCAACCCTAATTTCTTTCTCAAACCATCCCATTTCCTCTCATATTTTTAGCAGCAATTTCCCCCAACTTCAATGGGATCTTATCAACCATAGGTACACGGGAATATATTTCCACTTGTAGTGATAATAGTCATAAAAGTCTTGGGTGAAGATCCCCATAATATGGGATAGAAAACTGATTGGGGAGCATGCATCCCCCCTCCTTTCCCATGAATGCATTATTAATAATAATAATAATGAAAAGATAGAAGTATATATCTATTCTTGCATGAGATATAATATCTTCCCAATGATATGACAATGTGTACTTGGTACACACAAATAAGTCAAGGATTGATTGGAAAACATTAAGGAAGCATGGGAAAGAAAGGTAGTACATCCAAAGGACAAGCACAAAGTCAAATCACCAATCAAATCTGTATTTTTTAAACATTTACTATATAGAAATGCACATACAAATTCTTTATAAAACAAAAAGAAAACAATAGCATTCACACATAGTACTCAGAAATTTTCCCTGGAAACCCTTAACTGATAAAACCAAAAAATGTTTAGAGTCACACCTCTAACTCTCATTATATTAACCTCATCATTTACAATACAATATATATGATTTTGTGGCATTAAAATCCCTACTCCATTGACTTGGATTATATTACAACCTTAATTCTTTAATCAGAATTAGAAAACCATGGGATGGAAAACCATATGTCAAAACCTCCCAAAATGGACCAAAAAAATGCCCAATTTTTTTTTCAAGGGCTCTACCCCCGACCCCCACTACACTCAATGCAACATACAACATGTGTTTCTAATCATGCAAAGAATATAGCACATACACAAAATCCTCCCACTTGTTGTTTTCTTTGCATACAGGGGGCCAAGGCTTACATGGTCAACAATTCATGGAAAAAATTCCCATTACTTCTCTACAATAAGAGAACTTCTCAGTGCTTACAAAATTTTTCAATGAATCTACAAAATTATTCAAAGTGTTCACCTTCACTAGAAACACCTTCTTGGCTTCAACGATGTCTCTCACAAAGTGATATTGAACATGAATGTGCCTTTTCTTAAAATGATAAGCAAGTCTGCCTTGGTAGAAAATTCCATAATATGTAGTTCCACAAAGATACCTGAAAAATCCTCTTTTTAGCTATCCAATGCTCCTTCCATGGTTTTGACATATACCTTCTCAAAAATCTCACTAAATGTGAAATGTCCAGTCTAGTATAGGCCATTACATACATCAAACTGCCAACAACACTAGCATAAGGAACACAAGACATGTCCTCTTCCTCCTCTTGTGTCTTCGGACATTGATCTGCAGATAAATTTACAACTATAGGATTAACCACCTTGATTGGTTTACATTCCTACATATTAAACCTTTGCAATATTGTCTCAACATATTTCCATTGATTCAACCAAAGTTTCATGTTTTCCTAATCTTTTTTAATTTCCATGCCCAAAATAAAATTTGCAGTACCAAGATATTTCATATCAAATTTAGAAGACAAGTGAGCTTTCACATCCTTGATGATTTCCTTGTTGTTTCCAATCAACACCATATCATCAACATACATAACCACATAGATAAAATGATCTCCAACTAATTTGAAATACACACAATGATCATCTTTTATCCTTGTGAAACCAAGTCCCAAAATAAAAGTATCAAACTTTTTATACCACATCCTTGGAGACTTATTTAATCCACATAGGGACCTTTTCAGCATGGAAACCAACTCTTTCTTGAAGGCTTTGCAATGAGTTTGGGCACTTCCATCATTCAAGAAATGTTCTATGATAGTATTGTACGTGGACTTGGGAAAACATTGGTATAGGTTTTCAATCCTGATTTCCACCATTAATTATTTTCCAAGAGAATCCATATCAATCTTTTGATAGTTACAATGAAAAATCAAATTTATAAATGCAAATATGAAGATTAAGTATGGATCAAATGGACAATCAATATGTACAAGATCCCACTTCTGCAGGCCATAAATGCAAGGAAATCAATAGAAAGACACCCATCATTAATTATTACAAAAAACATGGTAATGTGGAGTCTTCACTTCAAGTTTTGTGTGGTCAATATGAACAAAGTTACCAACTTAATGAGAAACCTAACCTCAAAACGAGAACTGTAGACCAAAAATATCATACTTTTGGGTAAAAAACACCAAATTCAACCCCCAAATTAAAAAGTGGTGTTATTGGTATCACCATTTCTTTGGAAGGTGTTTAAAATTGCAACTTGTTTGAAATCACATCCTTGACATTCCGAACAGAACCCTGAAATTGACCCTTAAATTGAAAAGTGATGCTACCAATAGCACCAATTTGTTTTAGAGTTAAACTATGACCAAATTAAACGTGGCCTTGAGCACTAGCACCACCACAAATATGACACTAAAAATTGACTCCTAAATCTAAAAGTGTTATTTTTTTTGTATCTAACAAAATCGACAACTGAGGGTGCTCATACTAGCATGACACGGAGTCGATTTCAACCGCTACTACTATAACCTCCAAGCGTACCCATGTAGTCCCATGCGCAATACACATGGCTTTGCAAGGTTCGAACCAACAAGGTCACAAGGAGTGCCTTATCAGTGCACTCTATTGCCAACTAACCTACACCTCTCGGACAAAAGGTAAATTATACACTAAGAAAATAATAAATTTGGAAAATAATCTAATTAATTTTATTTTTTTCAATAATTTACACTAAGAAAATAATTAAATTGGAAAAAAAAAACACCCCTAAACAAATTTTTGTTTTTTCAAAAACACAAATGTTTTAGAAAAAAAAAAAAAAATAGCAAATCACAATTTTTTAATCAAAAATTCAAAAAATAAATTAAAAATGAGCCAAAAAAAAATTGATATTTTTAAAAAAACCCTTAAAACTCTAAAATTAAAACATAAAAGTTGAAAAAAATGCGAAGAACACACATGTTTTTATAAAAAAATTGGAAAATCTTATACGAAAACATAGTTTTTTGATAATTTTAAAATAAAAAAATAAATTAAAAAAAAAAAAACAATCGTTTTAAAATTTAAAATATATATATGAAATAGAAACATTTAAAAATATTAAAAATATTACACTAAAGTATAGTAAAAAATTAAAAATAGCAACAAAATTTAACAAGTTAAATAAAAAGAAAAACAAAATAATATTAAAATTTAAGAAAAAAAAACATAATAACCTAAACAATTAAAAAAAATTACAAAAAAAAGAAATTAAATATAAATTTTAAATTTTTGAAAATTGGTGAGTGACCCCTTTTCCGTGGATTGCATTGCAATGCTGGGAAAAGAGGTAATCCACCAATTTTCAAAAATTTAAAATTTTTAATTGATTTAATTGATTTCCTGTTTGTTTTTTTTTAATTTAAATTTTATATATTATTGTTTAGATTATTGTGTGATTTTTTAATTTTAATATTATTTTGTTTTTTTAATTTCAGTTGTGCTCCACTTGCTCTGCAAATATATATAACTAGTCATGTATCTGAAATCCAAATGAATTTATCATTTAAGAGTGATGAAGAATTATTGTGGTAAGCGAAGCGATGGTGCCGCTCTTCCCCTAATGCGCGGTGGTTAGGGTTTAACCCTGGCCGCTAGCGACCTCTCTACAAGTTGAGCTTGCATCTTGTTCCACTCTTGTTCGTCAGCCATGGAAGCGACTTCGTCCATCTTTGCGGGTTCCCCAAGCAATGGGGTGTTTCCTTTCATCTCTGTGTCCAGGCCAGTTTATGTTTTGCATTCTGAGGCCACTTTTCGTGATGTTGTTCAGCGGGACTCTACTCCTTCTTCATCCCTTATGTTTCAAGAATCCCCTTCACTTGTCATTCCCATGGGACAAGATGTTGAGGAAGAGGAAGAATATTATAGATCTGTGAGTTTGGTTTGTTGTTTTAATGGTTTTTTGCCAAAGTTAGCTTATCTCAACAGTTGGATCTCGACTACATGTAGGATCCCTATCATGTAGTAGCAAGCTTTCATTCATCCTTGTGCTAAAGGATTCTTCATTTTTTAGTTCAACATTGAGGAACATCAAGATCTGATTCTCAACTCAAGTTCGTGGTTTTGGGGTAACTAAGTTTTTTGCATGAAATCATGGACTCCTTTTTTCAATCCAGCTACTGACATTCTCTTCTTAGCTCTTGTTTGGGTGAAGCTTCCCAACCTTCCCTTGCATTTTTTGGGTTTACCCTCTCTTGAAACCATTGGTTCGGTGTTGGGAAAGTTTCACTTTGCATGTCATGAAGCTAAAAGGAAAAAACTTCCAATTTTTCTCATATCTGCGGGGAAATGGACTTCGGTAAAGGATTCCTAGTTGGAGTTATTCTTACTAGTAAAATTATTCTTGCTCTCAGAAACTAGACTATGAGAGAGTTTCCTTGCGTTCTAGATGTTGTTTTGAAATGGGACATCTTGCAACCCGTTGTCCCAAAGGGCCCAAGAAGAACATAAATCCTAGGAAATCCACTTGGTGAGTGGGATCAAATGACGACCATCAAGTAATCTCAAAGGAATGCAAACATCCCCCTCAAGTCAGTGAAAATCCATCTCATCCAAATCCTCCTCTTCAACCAACTTTGTTATCTCTAGACATGTGCCCATAATCCAATCAAAAGTAAGAGAAAGAGGCATCTTCCCCTCAGGTTTCAAATGAGGGAATTTGAATCCATTCTTCTCCTCAATGATCAACTAGCTGGGAAGATCAGGATGATGATGATGATGGGGTATCGAATGATGAAAAAATAGGAGCTCTAGATCAAGACAATCCAGGCATCACAAGTACCTCAACATTTGCAAATGAAGGTTGGATGGTAGTTAGAAAGAAGAAGACATCACATGCCACAACACAACAAATGGTAACATGAATTCAGGTCCGTAATTCAGCCAAATAGTTGAGCTCCTCCCCAATAGGTTAATTTAGATGCAGCATGTCTTCACTTTTATTCTCCGAGTATTTTTTCGAGTGTATTCAGTAAGGTTTTTCTATGTGAAGTTTTCATTTGAGTATTTGAAACAATCCTTACTTAGTATCTTGTAGTAGTGTTTTAATAGAAGCCCTGGATTAACCTCAATTTTGAAGGAATTTGTAACTCCTGAACGATTTCAACTGTGCTTTTTTTATAATACAAATTTCTCAATTTTTATAATACATATCGTCTCTAGTGATGCCTTACTTGGTTGGATCTATAGTGCCTAGCTTTTTCAAGCTTCCCAAATAATTCATGTAACAACGCTTCCTCCTCATTTAGGGCTTCCTGAACAAACCATTGAGGATCTTGAAACCCCCAATAAAGGTTCATCGACTCAATCCTTGGGCACACTCACTCATGATCAAACCCTCTATCGACAATTCCTACGCTAATG
>JZKD02S0235577.1:195664-222463 GCA_000966675.3 Picea glauca
TTTTGGTTGTAATTATATCAGGAAGCGAGGCCTTTTCCTTGAAGATAACATCATTTCTAGCAAACCAAATTCCCCAAAGAATGAGGAGGGGAAGTGCCTTGATATTTTTATTTATGTGGTCCTGTACCCAATACTTCCAGGCCTCTTCAATAGAGGGCCCATGCCAGGAGCATGTTTCACCCAAAACAGATGAAACCGCTCTCCAAGTTTGAATTGAAAAAGGGAAACCCAAAAACAGATGTGGAGATGTTTCCTCATCCCCCTTGCAAACAAAGCACCATCCCGACCCTTCCAAGCCCTTGAATTTCATCCTATTCCATGTAGGGACCTTTTTCCTTAAGAGGCACCACATGAAAAATATTTCCTTAAGAGGACATTTGGATTTCCATATCCCCTTCCACCACTAGACGGGGGCTTGTTGGAGGAGATTGGTCATCAGGAATGAATAACCCTCTTTTGGAGAGTATACCCCGAAAGAACTAAGTTTCCAAAGTAGTTCATCTTCCTGATCTTTGATTCTGATATGGATTATCTTGAGAGCCTGGATGTAATCATTCCAAGGAACTGGAAAATGGTCTTCCAAATTCAGAGCTTGAGCATATTTCCATCCCTGACTCCAAATCGAATTTTGTTGCGCATCTGCAATCTGGTTCAGGTGGAAAAAACCTCTCTCATGCAGGCTGTCAATTAGGTTCTGGGGGAGTATGTGTTGATAGTTGTTTCCCACCCAAGGATCCCTACCAAGTCTAAGAAAGTTTCCTTTTCCCACCTTCCAAGCCAGCCCTTAACTGATAACATAAAATGATTTTACCATATCTTTCCACGTGATGGAACCATTTTGGTGGATTTTTTTCGGCCTCCTTATCCAATCCACCACTGAATATGGACATATATATTTTTGAATTACTACCTTTGACCATAAATTGTTGGAGGATATTAGTCTCCACCCAGTCTTAGAAGCAAGAGTGGTGGAGAATTTGTGTATATTTTTTAATCCCCATCCCCCCAATAGATTTGGCAGTGCCATAGAATCCCATTTGATCCATGGCATCACAAAACTCTCCTTCTAGACGCCCCAAAGAAATTATAAACATAGTTTCCTTATTTTCTCTAGAGTACCTTTTGGGATCCAGGCCATAGATAGCCAATAGAATGGAATCGCCTCTAGGACTGATTTTACGAGGATCAGCCTGCCTGCTCTAGATAACCACCTGAAGCTCCATGATTTTAGTCTTTTTTCAAGATTTTCTAATATTAATAAATTCCAATCCACTTTGGTGTAGAAATTTGGTTTTAGATGAAAGCTCAGGTACTTTAAACCTTCATCAAGAGGATTTTCCACAAAAGGAAAAAGGCCTTTGTAAAAAAGAACTTCTTTTGGTTCCATTAGATGAGTAGAGAGGGTGGATTTTGAGTTGTTTATTAGCATGCTAGTAGCCCTGCTAAAAATATCTAGAATGGAGCTCAACTTTTCTGCATCTCCTCTTAAACCATTGCATAAAATTAGTACATCATCAACAAACAAGTGAGTGAGGGAAAGAAGTTGGGTAAGAGGAATACCAATAAAGGTTCTGTTATTTTTTGCTTCCGAGAGAGCCCTTCTTAGGCCCTCTGCCACCAATAGGAAAAGGAGTGGGGATAAGGGGAATTCATGCCGAAGTCCTCTCTCGGTTTGGAAGAAAGGTGAGGCTGCTCCATTTATGAGAACTGCAAAGGAGATCGAGGAGATGCATCTCATGACCCAATTTATAAAAGGAAGACAAAAACCTAGATGAGTAAGAATCATTCTCAGGAAAATCCAACTGACACGGTCATATGCCTTGGAGAGATCAATCTTTAGCACTGCCCCTTTTTACTTATGTGTCTTAATGTTGTGCAAGGCTTCCTAGGCTACACCAATCACTTCATGGATCTGTCTTCCTTCCAAAAAACCAAATTGTTCTTGGTAGATTGATTTAGAGAGGATGCATTGTATTCTTCTGCTTATGATTTTTGCAATTATTTTATAGACACAATTTCACAGTGAAATGGGTTTGTATTCATCCAAGTTCTCAGGGGAATCTTGTTTTGGAATTAAATCTATAAAGGTGCAATTAAAAGGGGAATGGATAAACCCATTGACTCTTGATTCTTCTATAACTTTTAGGAGATCCGATCGTATGAGATCACAAAGACCTACAAAGAAATCCATAGACCAACCATCTGGACCTGGACTTTTATCTTTTTGGAAACTATGTAGAACTTATTTTAATAATGCTTAAGTTACCTCTGCATAAGTTCTGCATTTTCCTCCTCTTCAACAAAATGGGGAAACAATAGTGTCATCTATAAAAAATCATCAATGGATACTCTTCTATCTTTTGAGTACAATGATTTGAATTGGTTTGATCCCAGCCTGGCCATATCTTCAAAAGAGGATAAAAATTTGTTGGATTGATCTTTGATTCCCCAAATAGTGTTTGTCAATTTCCTGCCTTTTGCATAGGCTTAGAAGAATTTTGTATTCTCATCACCACTGTGCAACCAAAGTGCCCGACTTTTTTGTCTCCATTCTTCTTATCTAACTCATAGAAGCTCTCTTCTATTCTTCTCCAACGATAAAAGAGTTTATTTTTGTGCTGGATTGGCAAAGCCCCCTTTGTCGGGGTCATAAAGAGATTGAAGTGCAGCTTCTGTGTAGATTATGTAATGTTCTAGCTGTTGTTTTTTCCTTTTGGCCCGGGATTTTGTAGTTTATTTTAGTTCTTTTAAATTCCTTTCAAAATGAATGGTTCCCCTCTCTGATTTCCCAATGGGAATCCAAACTTCCCTTACTAGCTTTAGGAAACTCTCTTCTTTTAGCCAAGCAGAACTAAATTTGAAAGGGCTTGTCGATTTTCTAGAAGCTCCTGTTATTTCAAGAAAAATTGGATAATGATTAGATTCCCCCCCTAACCCAACCCATTGTCTGAAGAGGAAAGGTTCTTCCACCATCAAGCTAGAGATCAAAAATAGATCCAGTCTCTTGGAAATATTAGATTCTCCCAATCTCTTATTTCTCCAATAATGTTCGAGCCTAATAGGTGCAATATCAATTAACCTCGGGCTTCATCCAGCTTATGCACAAAGAAATCAGAAAGAGAATCCTCCTGGGACCTTTGACCCTAGGATTCAACTGCCCCTATTGAAAAATTTATATCTCCACCCAAGATAAGAAAGGAATATTTCATAAAGGATTTTTATAGGAGTGCGTTCCATAAATGGGGATGATATTGAGTAGGCCCATAAATGTTTATGACTGTAAAAGATATCGCCAACTCTTCAACGAAGACATTCATTATTTGTCTCGCGATGAAACCCCAAGAGTTTTCAATATTCATAGTTTTTGGGTTCCATCCCATTGCCAGGCCTCCCGAGTGTCCAGAAGCATCCTAACCAAAGAAACACCAACCTTTTAGAATCCTTTCCAATGCTTGAAAGACCAATGCCTCTTCTCCAATGGTTTCTTCAAGAAAAACAATATCAGGCTGTGAAATTTGCAGCAACCTTTGTAGGGCGAGATGCTTTTGTTAAATTTAGAGCTTCTATTAAGTTATTTTCGATCTACTAGAAAATAATAGCATAAGTAGGATCACTGAAAGAAACACAATCACAAGGCACACAAAATTTTATCCTGGGAAACCCTCATGGGGGAGAAAACCCAGCAAACTATTCCTTAATATAGATTGCCAATACAATGCCAAGACTTAAACCAAAACACTAAAGAATATCCAAGACTGAGCATGTGCCTCTATTCTCCTTATTTCAACTGCAGCTACCTCCAAAAGATGTGCACTTGTTGAGTGACTGAGTGACTGAGTGAATGAGGTGCCATCCTCTCTTATTTATACTAGCTGAGGGGTGCTAGGGTTATGTCTCGTCACCAAGAAGGGTTGGCTTCTCCCAATAGTGGTTAAAACCACTTTATTAAACCCTAGGGGCCGACTTCTCAAATACCACCATACAAATATGGTTTGACCGATCCACAAAATGGGATTTGGTATTATACAAGAATCGACATGATCAATCCACAAAAGGGGATTTGATCTATATAAAAATAACTCAATTATGTTTAGAATATTCATCATAGTTACAATATTTCAACACTCCCCCTTAACAAGAAGGGTATTCTACAGACATAACCCAATACAACATCATCATGAGAAAGAGAGGGCATCATCATCATCAACATATGGAACATTGACTGATACATCTATAAATCATCGTAAATTTGTTCTTATCATCATCATTCACAGCATGGAGTTGCAATGGCATCATCATCATCGTTCACAATATCAACATGAAGTTGAAATAGAAATATCACCAACACGAGGTCGGTACAACATCATCAACATCACAAGACTGATACAACAACACAAGACTGATACAACATGATCAACAGCACGAAGATGATACAAAATCATCAACAGAACGAAGTTGATACAACATCATCAACAACACTAAGTTGACACAACATCATCAACAACACGAAGATCATACAACATCATCAACAACACTAAATTGATACAACATCATCAACAACACTAAGCCGATACAACATCATCAACAACATGAGGCTGAGAAAACAACATCATCAGCACGAGGCTGAGGAAAAAACATCATCGGCACGAGGTTGAGACAACAACATCATCAGCATGAGGTTGAGACAACAAAATCATCAACAAGAGGCTGAGGAAACAACATCATCAACACGAGGTTGAGACAACAACATCATCAGCACGACGTTGAGGCAACAACATCATCAGCACGAGGTTGAGACAACAACATCATCATCAAATGGAAATAGAATGAGGCAGGGGCAACAACAACATTTTTTGGTACTCTGACAGACCTTCCTTACCAGACCTTTGGGATCTATCGAGGAATCAAAGGATCCCTAGGATATAAAATCCTAAAGGAGATACCATGTGTTACTCTAACAGACCATCCTTACCACACCTTCAGGATCTACCCAGGAATCATAAGATTCCCTAGGATATAAAATCCTAATGGAGATACCACTACTAACCACAACCGGCATATACATGCACAGGTACTCTGACGGATCGTCCTTATCGGACCTTCAGGATCTGCCCAGGGATGATCAATCCCCTACGATATAAAAATCTTAATGGAGCTACCCGATGTTGGTCCAGATATAATAATAATATCAACATCACTCCCCCTTTAGAGGGAGGTCCTTTCAGACTATACCAATCTTGTCTCGAAGGTATTCAAACTTTACACGAGGCAGAGGATTGGTCAACACATCTGCAACCTACTCATCTGTGCCAACATATTGAATCTTTATAGCTCCCCTCTGCACCATATCACGAATGTAGTGATATTGGATATCTATGTTCTTCGATTTATCATGGAACATTGGGTTCTTCATCATATTTATACAACTCTGGTTATCACATAGAATCACAGTGGCTTCCATCTCCAGATCGAATAGACTTTTCAAAAACTTCTTAAGTGATATGGCTTCACAACTGGTGGAACATGCTGCAATGTATTCATCTTTTTTCGTGTTGAGAGAAATATTGGATTGCTTCCTACTCTGCCATGAAGTCATGGATATCCCCAAACTGAAACAACATCCTAAAGTTCTCTTCCTATCAGAAACACTTCCAACCCAATTTGAATTAGTATATCTATACAATCTGAAGTCATGATATCTAGTATATTAGAGACCATGTTCCAATGTATCGTTAAGGTATCTCATGTTTTGCAGCTACAAGGTGAACATGTCTAGGCTCCACCAGATACCGACTCAAGGTGTTCACAACAAAACATATATCTGACTTGGTATTCATCAGATACATCAACAAACCAATAATATGTCTATACAGAGTAGCATCAACCAATTATGGCGAAGTATCCACTAGGATATTCAACTTTGTTTACATGGGTGTGTTCATGGATTTACATTCCAACATGTCAAACCTCTTCAGTATTTCAACTACATACTTCTCTTGATTAAGGAAGATTTTTATGGGTTGTTCCAAACTTCAATACCTAAGAAATAATGCATCAGGCCTAGGTCTTTCATTTCAAATTATCCAGCGAGATTCTTCTTACAATTTGTGATGAGATTTTCTTCTCTAGTTAAGAATAAGTCATCTACATACAACAGAAATATAACTGGATCATCATTCATAACCTTGAAGTAAAGGTTAGAATCTTCTTTACTCTTGGTAAATCCCAAGCTCATCAGAAAACTATCTATTCTTCCATACCAAGCTCTAGGAGCTTGCTTTAATCCATGCAGAGATTTGTTCAATATGCAAACATGAGTCTTTACGTATTCAACTTCAAACCCTTATAGTTGTTCTATATACACTTCTTCTTCAATAACACCATTTAAGAAGGTTATTTTCACATCCATTTGGTGTAACTTCCACTTCATTTTTGTTGCAAGAGCTATGATTGTTCTGATAGAAGTGTATCTGGCTACAGGAGAAAACGTCTCTTCATAATCAATGCCTTCCTTTTGACAAAAGCCACGAGCTCCAAATCTTGCTTTATGTTTTTCAATACTTTCGTCTGCAACATGTTTTATCTTGTATATCCATTTGGAAGATACCACATCTTTGTTCTTTGGTCCGAGAACTATTTCCCATACATCATTCTTTATAATGGAATGATATTCTTCCGTCATGGCATCCACCCATTCTTTCTTCTGAATGGCTTCTTCAAAGCAAGTAGGTTCCTCTTCTATGAGATCACACATCAAGGCCATGTAATTGGAGAATGACTTAGGTTTCTTTCTTTGTATCATGGTTCCTTCTAGGGAACCATACTTCTCTCCATATTGAATAAGTTCACTTGCCCAAGATGGCTTTCTCTTGTGAGAGATCGTCATCTGGGGAGGTTCTTGAGATTCTATAATATCATGATTTTCTAGAATCTCATCATCAGGGGTAACTGTAACTTCCTTCAAAGGTTATGTAAATATGGGAGATACAACTTCTTATTCATATAATTATTCAAGATGGAACTTCCTTGATATTTTGAGTGCTTCTTCTTCATCAAAGGTTACATATTTGTTGATCTCAATATGATAGTAACCTGGTATGTAAAATCTGAAGGCCTTAGAGACCTCACAGTATCCAACAAATATTCCCTTCTTTCCTGAAGGATCCAACTTAGTTATCATTTCTTTCAGAATGTGTACAAACATTGGACAGCCAAATATTTTGAGATGGCTTACTTCTGGCTTCTTTCCCGAGAACATTTCTTTGGCGGTTTTGAATCCAAGTGCACTATGGGATAATCTATTTTGGACATAAACTATTGTTCTTGTTGCTTCAGCCCATAAGTGCATTGGAAGATATTGATCGTGGATCATAGTCTTCATTGCTTCCATTATTGTTATATTATTTCTTTCTACTACACTTTTTTGTTGAATATAGGGAGTGGTGAGCTCCCTCTTAATCCTGGAATCTCTACAAAATCTTCCAAATTCATTTGAGGTGTATTCTCCTCTATTATATTACTTGAGTATCTTGATTTTTCTTTCGAAGAGAATTTTATACCAAGGCTTTGAGTTCCTTGAACTTTCCAAGTACTTCATATTTTGATTTCAAGAAATAAACCCAAGTCTTGCGAGAATAATCCTCAATAAATGACACATAGTATACATACCCACTTAGAGAGGTTGATGGCATTGGACCGCATACATCTGAGTGGACAAGTACAAAACTCCTTATTCTTGTACATGGGATACATCCTTCATTATCACCGGGGTTTTTGTCATGTTCTTAAGAGCCAAGTATCTTATTTGGGTATCACAAAACATAATTTTCAATTTCTTCTTTAGTTAACTTCTTGGGTGGCTCATCATCTTCAGCTACATGGGAATGATGTCTTTTGTTACTTCTCTTCTTGAATTATTATCTTCTAGTAGGACATTTTTTAGCAATGGATCACGTCCTATCACAATGATAACATTGATAACAAGAGAAATGTTTTTATTTTCTTTTCCCCTTCTGAAATTTCTGGAATCTCTTTGGAGGGTGAGATTCTTTATGAAAGTGGTTGAATCTCCTTGGAGAGTGAGATTCTTTATGAAAGTGGTTGAATCTCCTGGGAGAGTGAGATTCCTTATGAAGATGGGTCTCCTTTTGGAAATGAGGCCTTTTCTTTCCACCTTTATCATGAGAAGCTAGGGCTTGGTATTCATCCCTTAATAGTATTGCTTCTCGGTTGGCTACTCTTGCTTCTTCTTGAACATTTTCTTCCCATAGAATGTCAAATTGGAGTTTCTCTTTTCTTGCACAAATAGTTTGGATGAAGCATCCCAAGGTCTTGTGAGACCATTAAGGTTTGTCATTATAAGTTCATATTCATCTAGGTTGTCTCTAATTTCTTCTAATTGTTCCTTGAATTGAGAAACCCTAGAGAAATAGTCATGAATTCTTTCTCCTTTTTGCATCTTTGTATTCTTGAGCTAGGTTCTCAAGTTCATATTTTGGTTGATGTTATTTCCTTCATACATTCTTGTTAGGGAATCAAACATATATTTTGGAGTGTTCTTAGAAGACACTTGAGGGATCAAGTGATATTTAATGGAGTCTGAAATGATCCTTTTGTCCCTAACCATGTCCTTCTTGTACGTTGCTTTGGCTGCATCTTCTTCGGGTTCTGGTACATTTTATTTTATGAATTTTGCAAGGTCATTCTCTTCAAGAATGAGTCCAATTTGGTACTTCTAGGCACGGAATTTTTCCACACCTTATAACTTGTCAACAAGCTTGGTGCTTGCAGACATCTTGACCTGGAGCTAAGAAAATGACCAGAAAATGAAAGTGCTTAGAAAGTGATTTTGAACTTACCAGGAGATGTTTTGGGCTTAGGCGAGTAGGCTAGAGCTGTCTACTTTCAAAAATTTCAAGTTTTACCCCTTGAAACTTGACTTGCGCAAATCTGGACTGGTTCTTCTGGTACTAGTTCTGGTTTCCTGGTTTTCTGGTTTTTTGGTTTTCTGGTACCAGCCAAAACTAGGGTTTGACTTTCCATAGGCTTTGGCCACTGAAAAGGTGCACTCAAGATGCCAATGATGCACTAGGGTAGGGCTTACTTCCCTAGATGGTTTTTGGTCAGAAATTCCCTTCCAATAAAAATCCCTAATTTTCTTTTACGGCAAGTCATGTTTTTTGTTACCCAGTGAAAGGTGTTATATTCAGTCAAGCTCTAAAACCATGTTAAATTTAGAGTTTCTATTAAGTTATTTTCAATTTACAAGAGAATAATAGCATAAGTAGGATCATTGAAAGAAACACAATCACAAGGTACACAACATTTTATCCTGGGAAACCCTCATGGGGGAGAAAACCCAGCAAAAACTTCCTTAATATAGATTTCCAATACAATGCCAAGACTTAAACTAAAACACTAAAGAATATCCAAGACTGAGCATGCACCCCTCTTCTCCTTCTTGCAACTGCAGCTACCTCCAAATTATGTTCACTTGTTGAGTGACTGAGTGACTGAGTGAATGAGGTGGCATCCTCTCTTATTTATACTAGTTAAGGGGTGCTAGGGTTATGTCTATTTACCAAGCAGGGCCAACTTCTCCCAATAGTGGTTAAAACCACTTTATTAAACCCTAGGGGTCGACTTCTCAAATACCACCATATAAATATGGTTTGACCAATCCAAAAAAAGGGATTTGTTCTTATACAGGACCCGACATGATCAATCCACAAAAGGGGATTTGATCTATATAAAAATAACTCAATTATAATTAGAATATTCTTCACAGTTACAACATTTCAACATCTTTGAGGGGCTCGCCAACCCTCGACAGTTTAAGGAGATCAATTTCATTTAGTAACCCCTTTCGGGGGTGGAATTTCTCTAAGTGCCCCGGTGATAGAGAGTTGTCGTCCAACTTCCACATCAATGGTTGCTCATGATTGAGCTTTAGATAAGTAAGATTTTCTTCCCCTCCCTTTTTTAGTACAACCTAGCGAGGGGATTAGCCCCAGACCCAATGAAGGAGGGTTCATACGGATTGAAGAGGGAACCGAACAGAAGTATCAAATGGATTCTTCATCTGAAAGAAAAGAGGAGTCTTGACTTTGGGAAAGGGGCGGAATCTTAGGGGGAGACAAAAATTGGGAAAAAGAAATTTTGGAAAGAGGAGGGCCTGGGGAAAAAGGTGCGGTGTTTTCCAAAGCATAGAGGAGGGAGGGGAGTTTTTTTAACTTATTAAAATCTACAAAATTATGGAATAAATAATGTGAAAAATTAAAATTTATAGATAAGGGAGAGAGTGGGGGCATACCCAGATGAGCATCTACACCCTTTTTGAGCTGGAGCTCAATATTTGTAGGGAGCAATTCATGCACTTGTCGCTTTCCCTCGTCCTTTGACAAAAAATAAGTGGTGTCCCTTTTCCCCTACTAGGAAAATTCCACATAATGTTTTGCAGACGCCTCTCTCCAAGCCCGAAACGTGGCCCGCGACTAAAGTGGAGGAGACACCACACCTCGACCAGAGCAGAAAGAAAGGGAGGACCTTTGTCGTAAGCTCTACCCTTGAGAGGATCTATGCTTAAATGGAAGAGAGAAATCTGCAGCCCTATTCCCATGCTTGTGACATATATGGCATTTGAAAGGAATGCCCTCATAATCGAGAGGTTGTCTAAATACTAAACCATCACAAGTGAGCTCTAGCATATCCGAGAGGCCCTTTCTAAGATTTAGGGAAACTAATATTCGAGGCACTGACATTTTTCCGAATGAAGAGAAGGAAATATCCGCGTTCATGAAGGCACCAAGGGTATTTCCAATTTTCTCAAAACATTTCTAGCTCCAACATTCTGATGCTAGACCTGGTAGCCACACCCAAATTGGTAGTTCATCGATCCTCTCATGATTTGCATCAAAGAAAGGGGTCCACCTTTTCAGAAGAAGTGGAGTTGAATCCAAACACCAAGGTTCACCAAGGATCCTACTCACATCCAAGGCTGAATGAAATTTGAACATAAACCATCCTTTTTCTAGAGTATGAACAGACGGTAAATTAATCCCCAAGTCCTTCCACAATAAGGAGACCCACTCTGTTAGAAGCTCTAGGATAATATTCCGACCATTTTCATGACCCACCACCACCTTCTTTACAAGATCAAGGACCTCTGGAATCATGATGTCATCTCCAAGGGCTAAGGAGTTTGGATGAGGGACCAAAGAAATTCCTGGTCGTTCTTTCTTTCGCTTCAGGGTCGAGGGATGTCCATCAAAAACCTCTGAGTCAAAACGGCTAGGGTTAAACCTTTTGGACTAGAGAGGAGGAGAGGAACAAGGGGGAGAGTCCCGAATAGTGGTGCAAGGGGAAGAAGGAAGGGTCAAAAAATCATTGAGGTCCAAAGAGGAGGGAAGACCCTACTTCGAAGGGGAGGGAAAAGAAAAAAGTGGACGATGACCAGGTAAGGGACTTACGACGCTAGGAAGAGACAGAAAAGCCGGAATATTTTTCAGGTGACCAGGGAAAGGAAAGTGATCGTGTTCCTGGAGAGACTAGTTCTCATCGTGCCTTAGAGAAAAAATAGGGAAATGATCATGGGTAACAGGATAAGGAACAGAGCTCCAAGAATCCAAGGGAACCTCCTAAGGATTTGGGGAAAACCCCCCCCAAAGCACAGGGTCAAAATTTGAAGAACCTAGATATCCACCCATATCAAATAGTTGTGGACCCAAGAGATACTTACAAGCTGGGTCTGGCCAGATGGCTTCCCTCAATCCTCCAACAGGAGGTGAAAAAAACGACGTGCCATTGTCAGAGAGAAATCCAGCTGGAAAATTCCAAATGAGTTGTCCATATAGCTGATCATACTCATAATCGACCAAATCGTAAATGATCCCTGACCACCAGAGCTAGAGAGAGAAATGAATAGAGTGGAAAAGAAAATATTTTCACCATCCACCAGCTACCACGCGGAAAAACCGCCACAGCCCCTAGAGCCTAGGGAAAACTGCAGATATGAGAAACAAATTGACAGAAAAAGAGAACCCAAACCTCCTGCGACTAGGGTTTCTGCAAAGCACCTTCCTCCTTAATTCCATAGTTTCTAAACCTCCCCTTCTCACTTCCCACATTATTTCAGGGTTCTATTTGCAATGTCAAGGTCGTGATTTGAAATGAGTCTCAATTTTAACCACTTCCAAAAAATGAATGCTACCTGTAGCACCACTTTTTGAAACAAGCCATTAAATGTGCCCTCTAAAAAAATGAGAACTATGGAGAGTTCTCGTTAATTTGGTAACTTTGTTTATGCTCTCGCAAGGTGATTTGTTCAACAATTGAGGTGTACTATGGTGGATTCTCACCACTTGAGTAATAAAGAAGCATCTAAATATTTCCAATGCTTGGTTATTTCAATTTATGTAATAGTTTATTCAAGATATTTTGGGTCTATCAGAAGTTATCTTTTGTGTTTGAAATATTTGGCTATTGAAATAAAACAGTAGTATAGGAAAGGTGGACCATTAATATTATTATATTATATATCTGTGTAAGAAAACATTTGAGGTCATTGACTCATAATTTATTCCCCAATAAAAACCGCACAAAAAAAAATATATGCTACCTATAGTCTAGAGAATTTGAAGTGTAATGTATTTGAATTGTAGCTTTGGAAAATTAGAAAAAAACATTACTCTTATGTTTATAACCAATATGCAATAACTTTAATATTGTTGCACATTTTTCACATTAATATACTTGTGAGGTTAACATCTTGTAGGGTGTTACATGTGGTATCAAAGTGAGGCTTAAACATTAGGGCCTTGGACCCAGCTTGTTTACTATGCATATTACATTTATTATTTATTTAGAGTATCATATTAATCAATTTGAATCATGTTCCTCATGTCAGGGAGATATGGATAGAAGAGGAAGAAGAGGTATGGAAACTAGAGGTTGGGGTGCATGTCCTCCACCACAACCTAATCCTTTGCATTCTCCTCCTAGTGGAGAGGAACATGTCTAAGAACATGGAAATGTACCTGTATGATAGATAATCACCATGATGTGCTCATGTCAAAGGATGTATGATGCATTAATAAAAATATTGGAAAGGGAAGAGGGAGGGATATCTATGCATGTTGAGGGATCACAAAATCCTGCAAGGCATTGTTGTGGGTGGGAAATCCCTCCTACGGACTAGCACTAAGGGTTTTATCATGCATGAAGAAATGACCTAAAGATTCTTACTTTTTACCATCATCCCATGCCTAGACCCCCATTACTCATATGTAAATACAAGGCTCAAGAGATTAAGTTGACGTACCTTATTCTTCGTGTTTGATGTCGATCCCTTTTTCCGCGCTTGGTCGTTCTTTGATTGCAACTCTCCTCCCGATGATGACCTGCATTCACTAAAGACAAACAAAGAACTCCACGTGCATTTGATCTATGAACTAACGGGTTAGAGATTTAATCAATCATATAATCAATATTCCAATAATGACAATCTCATATGGCGGGATGGGAAAAGCAATTCTTTTATTAACTTCACAATGATACCTTACAATGATAAAGTCGGCTACTGCTCCTTGATCCTGGTCCTGGGCTCTTCTTCCAATGTCTTCCAACTTCTTTTCTTTATACTTCTCTTTGCACAAGGATGGCTAAAGGTTGGGACAAAGGGAATGATCAATCAGGTATAGTTTCTTTACTATGATTCTCCTCCTTTCAAATGGGACCCCTAACCCTTGTTTTATAGGCTAGAAGAAGCTAGGTATTTGGTCGAGTGACTGGCCATGCATGTCCGAAAGGTTTAGTTAACTTACCCAAAGTTGTGTGTTCCGTCAGCAACTTTCCTTACCTGGGTTGTCTTGGGTCAGCTAGCATGTACACGCATGCAGTAATGGAGCAGGGCGCATGGGCCTTTATAAAAGGGGTTTTTAAGAAGAGTTGTTCAACAATGTTTTGGCAAAGAAGGAAACTGAGATGGCCTGATGCCAAGTAAGCATGTCTGGTGAAAATTAGAGTTATAACAGATGCCCCCTAATGTGTGAGGTCAGAAGAGAATCTAATGGCCGAAATACATTAGCAATCTTCACCAACGTTCCAAACAAGTGAGCCCAGGGACCAGAAATTGGGAGGTGTCATCTGCAAAATAATAATTGTCTCACCAAGGCGGGCACACCCATGCTCAGGATAAAATAAAATCATGGCTACCAATCAAATACACTGTAGATCCATGTCATATAACTATATAAAGTGTATCCACGAACAATACACAACAGAGCTACATCTCGAAATCAAAAAGATATACATGTAGAGTATCCATCTTCTAGAAGCTGATAAGGCCTGATGGCTGGAGATGAGGCCTTTAGAAATCGAGCAACAACTTCAAAATCTTCAAAACTTGGGTAGGAGTGTAATATTAGTGTACGAATTCACTACCCAGAGGTCTTTGATGGCTCGTCGGTCATGGACTAGAGAATCTTGATTATCAGACTGAAGGCTTCATTGATTTCAAACAAAGACTTGATTGGACTTTCAGGATGGTCGGGCATGAGGGAAAGAGACAAACTACAGAGGGGATGACGTGGGTATGCAAATGAGATTAATAAAACACACAATGGTAACGTCCTTCGATGTAATTTTAACGAGCCCAAAGAAGGTAAGATCAATGGTTTTTCATATTTAGAGAGTTTAAAAAACGTAAAAGGAGACTCCACTAGGGTACCTTTTTCAAAGGTAGTCTAGTCGGTTCGAAAAAGGGGTAAATTAGCACTGAAAAGAAGTCTATTTAAAGTGATAAAGACAAGATCACTCAGCCATTTTTTCATTTTTAAGGAGTTTGAAAAAAGATTAACTATGGACTCCGTCAGGAATGTTCTTTTGGACCATTTTAATGAGTGTGAAAGAATAAGGTCACTTGACGATATTTTCAATTTTAGGGAGTCTGAAAAGAGCTTAACTATGGACTCCGTGGGGGTTCCTTTTTCGTACATTTAGTCCCTCAGGCCCAAAAAAGGGTTAAAATGATACCTGGGGGTACTCTTCTAGAGAATTGAAGTTCCTTAGAGTATATCTTTGTTCGTACAGTTGACCGTCTGGACCGAAAAAGGGGTAAACTACTGTTGGATATACGTGACTTCAAATTTCAGTTTAACGAGTGTGAAAGGCCACAAGATCGCTCGACAATCTTTTCATGTTTAGAGGGTCTGAAAAGGGCTTAAAAGAAGACCCATTGGGGGCTACGACTCAAGTATGAAACTGGTTCAGGTAGAGCCCGTTGTTAGGCTCAGACCAAGAGTCTCTTTGATATTCAACTTGGGAAGTCTCCCTAAAGGGAAGAAAACACAAACCACGGTGTAAGTCCTCCTGCAGTATAGAAACCGTAGTCATGGATTCCAGGATATCCTCATCTAAAGGAAATTCAAACTCCAAGAAATCACGCAAATGAGGGTCGACAATCCCAAAGGGTGAAGTAAACTGACCATACTCCATATGACGATGGAGGTTTTGGCCAGGACTGGCAGAGTCTATCAGCGAGGAATCATGATCATGAGAGCTTGAGGATCTACTAACAATGAGAACAGACTCAGAAGGATACTCAAGCCCACTTGGACCAAGAGGGGGAAGCAAGGGATCCCATGCCCCCATTGGGTACACCAATGGATCAATTGTTGATTCCAAGTCTCAAGAAGGAAAACATGATTTCACAGGTTCCTACTCATAAGCAATTGAACACTGAGGATAAAATGCCACATAATTAACCCGTGGTGAGGTAGAGTCTACACGAATGCTAGGAACATATAAAGGGGTAGTCTGAAATAATGTCAAATTAGGATGGTGATTATCAGATGCCAGTTGGTCGATAGTGACAATGCTTCCATTGTGAGGGAAATGCATCACCCGGAAGAGCGTAGATACCACAACGTTCATAGCATATACATAATCACGCCCGAGAAGCATATTGAAATATAACGGGCCTTGCACCACTATAACATTGACATGGACAATCTTCCCACCTAACGAGATAGGCAACTGTGGAAGAACCCCCAAATATTCACCAGTAAATCTGTCAAAATCCAACAGTTCATGCGAAGAAGACACAAGCTTGGGAGATCCAAAGACTTTCCAAACCGAGGAGGATAAAATACTTGCAGAGGATCCTTCATCCACGATACATCGTTAAATGTTTGTTGAATTAACTTCAACCCTTATTTGAAAAGGTGCAAAAGAAGGAAGACAAGGCTAAACAAGGTAATTCCAATCAAAGGAAACCATCCTAGGGCTTGGAGGGGCTGTTCTCGGAACGAGCGGAATTCCCCCTTGTTATGAAAGTATTGAATCGGAAATGCTAAAAACATAGTCGGTAGACACTTCACTCCCCAAGAGAGGAGTGGGATCAATCGAATACTACATCGGCGTGACCACTTTTTCAACCAATGGCTGCATAGGTTGAGAGACTACATGGTCTAAAGGCACCTCACCCCTCAAAAGAGGAGTGGGAGAAGTTGATGACTGCATCGGCATGACCACTTTCTCAACCAATGGCTGCATAGGTTGAGAGACTACATGGTCTAAAGGCACCTCACCCCTCAAAAGAGGAGTGGGATTAGCCGATGACTGCACCGACATGATCACTTTCTCAACCAATGGTTGAATAGGCTAAGAGACTACAAGGTCTAAAGGCACCTCACCCCCCAAAAGAGGAGTGGGATCAGCCGATGACTGCATCGACATGATCACTTTCTCAACCAATGGTTGAATAGGTTGAGAGACTACAAGGTCTAAAGGCACCTCACCCACCAAAAGAGGAGTGGGATCAGCCGATGACTGCATCAGCATGACCACTTTCGCAACCAATGGTTGAATAGGCTGCAAGACTACATGGTCTAAAGGCACCTCACCCCCCAAAAGAGGAGTGGGATCCCCAGTACGGTCGCCAATTATTTTTTGGGTGGGAAATCCCTCCTACGGACTAGCACTAAGGGTTTTATCATGCATGCAGAAATGACCTAAAGATTCTTACTTTTCACCGTCATCCCATGCCTAGACGCCCATTACTCATATGTAAATACAAGGCTCAAGAGATTAAGTTGACATACCTTATTCTTCATGTTTGATGTCGATCCCTTTTTTTTCACTTGGTCATTCTTTGACTACAACTCTCCTCCCAATGCAAACCTGCATTCACTAAAGACAAACAAAGAACTCCACATGCATTTTATCTATGAACTAACGGGTTAGAGATTTAATCAATCATACAATCAATATTCCAATAATGACAATCTCATACGGCGGGACGGAAAAAGAAATTATTTTATTAACTTCACAATGATACCTTACAATGATAAAGTCGGCTACTGCTCCTCGATCCTGGTCCTGCGCTCTTCTTCCACTATCTTCTAACTGATTTTCTCTATACTTATCTTTTCACAAGGAAGGCTAAAGGTTGGGATAAAGGGAATGCTCAATCGGGTATAGTTTCTTTACTATGATTCTCCTCCTTTCAGATGGGACCCCTAACCCTTCTTTTATAGGCTAAAAGAAGCTAGGTATTTGGTCAAGTGACCAGCCATGCATGGTCGAAAGGTTTAGTTAACTTACCCAAATTTGTGTGTTCCGTCAACAACTTTCCTTTTTCCGTTCTTTTGTAGGTACACGCGGGCTGTCTTGGGTCAGCTAGTGTGTACACGCGTGCAGTAATGGAGCAGGGTGCGTGGACCTTTATAAAAGGGGTTTTTAAGAAGAGTTGTTCAGTAGTGTTTTGGCAAAGAAGGAAACTGAGATGGCTTGATGCCAGGTAAGCATGTATGGTTCAAATTAGGGTTATAACAGGCATAGAGAAATAGAGAAAGTGAAATTTCTAGAGTTTTGGGGATAAATGGATGGTCAAGAAGCTAAGGCCTAGTTGGAAAATATGGAAATTTGCTTCGCCTTGAGGGATTTTCCAACCTCAAAGTACAAATGAGCATATTTTATTTGAAGGGAATTTCCTTGTTGTGGTGGAAGACTTTATTGCCACAATTAGGGATAGATGTATCTGAGGTTTCACAGGAGTTGTTTTAGGATTGTTTCTAAAAAAACTACCTTTCTGAAGAATTCAATGAAAGACAATTGAATGAATTTAATTCAATGATACAAGGTAACATATAAATAATTGAGTATGAGGAAAATATCATGAAACTGTTTAGATATGCATGACATTTGAACATTGAAAAATTGCAAGTCAACAAGTTTGTGTATGGGTTGAACTACAACATTTGATCCGAGGTGAGTATATTGATGCATCACACTTTGCATGAGGAGGTACAAAAAAGTATTATAGTTGAGGAGGAACTCATGGGGACTTATCCATTGAGATCACCTAGACCTTCAAGTTTATATGGATAGAGACAGGGTTCTCAATCATATAGTATATTGAGACAAATATCCAAATATAGAGATGTGTCAAGAGGATATGTGATGGATACATAAATATTTCAAATAGAGAGTCAAATACTACCATACCAAATATTAATGCAACAAAGTAGTAGATCCACCTTTCTTGAGATGGGTAGTCTGATTCAACCTCCTAAGAGAGGGTGTTGGACATGCAGAGAGCCATATTTATAGAGGGATTAATGTCCATATGTATAAAGAAGGGTTTTATAGGAGTAAATATAAACTACTACATGTGATCTAGGAAAATCCTCCAGGATCCATGAAATGGTGAATAATCATCAAGCAGAGCATCAGTCTATAGTTCATGAGACATAAAATGTAGGAAAAACAGGGCCTTGATGGCCCAACTAATCAACATTTTGGACTGACATACTTGACAACTTCAATTTTGTAGCTTAGCTACTTGGGAGGATGCCATTGAGATGCGTTGATAGTTTCCTTATTTATCTTATAACTTCAGGATGAAGTTTACTATTACAAGGGGTGTATGTAGTGCCCCATTTTGTTTAACTATTGACATAAACTAAACTTTATTGTTTGATGGAATTTGTTTACAAATAACCCAATTATTTGACTGATTTTGTGATGATGGAACAAGAATTTTTATCATCCAAGTGAGATTAAAATGATGATTATTGAATGGTTTATATATAAATTTAAATGATATCATAGATGAAATAAATATGCATGATGAAATTGATGATATTTATTTCTATAATTTGGATGAATGAAATGTGGATCCATTGATTGGTAGATGTTATTTATGGTTTTCCTATTATGATAGGAAACCATAGAGGTGCATTGATGCAGGATTGTGTCAACATTTTATTGGAATCTGGATTGAGTCAGTGAATAGTGAAAGTCATGTGATTATGTGATATTGAATTTTGGATTATGAAAATTATTGATGATTTGATTGTAGTGGGTGCAAGCATAGGTAAATTATTTGTTGATCGATCCACATATGGGTAATGGGGTTGTATGAAAGTCATATTGTGTTTTTCTAGGAGAGGAGGAGCAATGTTCCTATTTCCTCCTACTAGCACTTATTTATATGGCCCAAGTTGAAAAGTTGTGGGTGCTTTTACTCCAAGGTTGCACATTGTTCTGAGGGTAGGACATGGATTCAAGACCCTATGAGGATTAGTTGAGGGGAACAAAATAAGGTGAATATCTTGTTCCTCAGTGACCATTAGTCTCTCAACAAATGGAAACAAATATGATTTAACAATGTCTCTATTATTGTGCCATTTCCCCACTAAGAAAACTTGGATACTTGAAGGGCATGTGTGAACATGGCACCCTTAGTACTACTAAAAGGTAGTACTTGACGGGCATGAAGAAACATGGCACCCTTGGTGTCCAAGGAGGTTGGATACTTGAAGGGTATGCAAATCATGGCACCATTGGAAATACAATAAGGTTATTCTTGAAGGAAGTGAAATACATGGCACCCTTGGTATCATTAATGATTTGTGAAATTTGAGAAGTGAATTGGAAAGTTAAATGAAAGGTGTCAAAGAAAATTATTTAACATACATTTTTATTTATGAGAAAACAATCATATAGTATGCACTACATTTAGAAAAGAAAGACTAAATTAAAATAGCATAAATAAAATATAGATAAATTAGTATATCTTAATATGAGGAAGAATTTATTAATTAAAAGTACTAATAATAATGCATATAGTTAAGAGAATGTGCATCAAATCAAATTAACTTGACTATTAATTACTAAAAAATAATTATTAGTGCACACTTAAGTCAAGGAGATAAAATAGGAACAAGGATTCAAATTCAAATCGAACTATGGGAAACGGAAAGTGGGCTTGGGAGAAGTCAAAGTGAATTAATAAATAACTAAGACAAGTGACTCCTTGTGTACCACTAAAATAGGAAATCATGAGAAGATCAAGGGAACACCTTGGAGTGAAAATAGGAAATGTGGGAGTTGGGTGAGTAAAATTTATTATTTTATAATTTTAAATAGGTAATTACATGTGCACTTGTATATATGAGTGACACGTGGATGGGTGAATATTAAGTTAGCAGTAATTTAAATAAATATCTTGGGTGAATATTAAGATAATAATAATTTATATAAACAAATTTTTGCATGGGTTGGACAAGTGAAAAGAGTCACAAAAACTAAAAAAAAAAAGGACTTGGGCTATGAGAAAAACATTTTTATGCACTGATTTTGAATGGATATCGTAATATTAACATAAATTTTTATTGATATTTGTTGAGAGTTTGGTCTATTGAATATTATTGAGAAGTGATGATTCTTCTCAAGCTTGACGGCTTTTATATTCAATCTTTTTGCTCATGAGGTACTATTCCATACAACCCCATTGTAGCTTGGGGGTACTTGGGGAGGGAGAGTAAACAAAGGAGTTAGTAGGGAGGTCAACTAGTATATCATCCAGGAATTGGAATGTATATGCAAGGAGGAGTTGGACTCACAAGTCAAGGATTCACCAATTCATGAAATCTTTACACTAACCCTTGGATGTTACATTTTTAAGAGTATTTGATTGCAAGTAATTTAATTATAACCATTGATATGTTAATATGGTTGTTGTATTCAAGTTTGTAGTTATTTGTGGTTAATACCAAAATTATTGTTATAATTTTGGAGAAAATAAATGCAATTATATATAGAGATTCACATATAAAAAATCGATATATGTCTATAGGTTGAAGCTATTTGATTATTAACCGTAGAAATAAATTGATTTTTATGCACAACTTATATTGTAGATTTATAAATCTGAAATTGGATTCTATTAAGAATCGTAGAAACATATATGGAAATAGTACATTTAAATATTGTGACATCAATTATGGTGTGCAACGTTCAATAAAACCGCACAACTAGATAGTAGACAAAATATAAAGGAAGATAATAGTTTGCATATGTATAGATAACTTTGAAATATTAATAATCACTAGTACATATGGGGTCAATATTTGATAAACTTTTTCGACGATAAGGATAAAATTAATCATTGATGCAAATTACTACATAATTATTAAATTTTTTATCATTTTTTTTTGGGCACCACAATGTTTGTTGTATTTTCGACGGTTTGCTAGTTATGTCGATCTTAGGATGCTTGTTCATCGATACATGTTTGAGAGATGTTTAACATTCATTGACGTAGTCAATGTTGACATAGTCAACGTTCATTAGAAGTCCAATAGAGAGGATTTATTTCGACTATTTTATTGTAGGTGCGACGATTATAAAAAAAAATTCTAGTCATTGTTCATTACATGAATTATCAATCTTTTTTATGTTCTACTTGCCTCAAAACCAATTCTTGATCTGCATAGTTCAGATTTTGTACTTTGAAGGTTAGAATTTTTTAGTATTTATTTCTCTCCTTTTAAATACCCACATTAGATCCCTAACCCTTAGACACTCTTTTACTTTGGGACACAAATTGTTGCCTAGGAAATAGATATGAACATTTCTACTCAATTATATGTAATGACTATATAATATGTCTTGGTCTAGTTCAATTTTATTGTTTGATGTTATTACTTGCTAGTAGTGAAGCTTTGGAGCTTATGAGGTAAAAATGTATGGCTTTGATTTAATCTTGATTAATTGTTGACTATTGTTATAAACCTTTCATAAATATATGATGATAATGGTTTAATTCTCTAGTACATATGGGGTCAATATTTGATGGCATTTGTACCATAAGAATATATTCATATATTGTACTTATATCACTTCAGTGGATTTTGTTGTAATAGGAAATCCCAATGCCAAGGATTACAACTGAAGAGAATGAAAGGACGTCTGCTAGGTTAAGGGTGGCATTGGAGGCACAGGGTGATAGGAAATGTTATTTCCCTTGCCATCAATGCATGGGATTTAATAAAAGAAGACTTGTAAGAAAAACAGTTGAAAGACATTGTTGGAGGTATGGGCATGTTGAAGGGGGGTATACGTATCATCCCATGGTAATTTATTCATTATATATGTCTTTGTATTGAGTGTATTTATAAAATTTTATTTCTTTTTAATATTTGTTATATACATTAATGTTATTGATTGTTTGTAATTATAAAGATAAATCCTTCTAGGTGTGTGGCGTCGAATAATTATGTGCCTAGTAGTAGTATAAATATTAGTGTACAAGGTGTGGAAGATGGTATGGATATTTAAGATTAAGTCAATCCTATGGAAGAATATGAGACCAATAATAATGTTGAGCTAGATGATGGGAAAAATAGATTGATCCAGGAAATCTTTGCTCCTATCGATGAGGACTACTTTGATGATATTCATGATGTATCTCTACTTGAGAAGGAACATGATCCAGGAGGATCTAAGGAATGCTCACAGAGGTCTAGGAGGATCTGGAATTCTCACATAGGTCCCAAGGGATCCATAAATGCTCAAACTTTGACAATCTCAAATTGTCCAAAAAAACATAATCAATTCATAGATCTCATCATCACCTTTCCAACGGTGCAAACGAAAAGTAAAACGAAGTTCGTATGGAAAAGTTACAAGCGGTCAAAGTTTGGGTCAACCAAGTCAAAGGTCAAAGGGAAAAGTAAAAGAGCTGGCATGTGTCACCACTGCAAGGGTGACACGTGGTACATGGTTATTGGCAACTGATTGGGAATATTTTACCTCCAGGTGGACGAATTGCAAGATGACAAGTGGCACACAATTGGATCATTCCTCTATTGGCACGTGGCAGGGTTGAGCCAATGAGAGGATGCCACATGGCAACCCCTCATTGGAATATGTTGGTTAGTGTATATTAAAAGTTATGGATTCGATGGGGGTCGAACCCGCAACCTCCATAACCTTCCAATACTTAACATAGCCCCCATTACCAACGCGCCCTCACATGTGACTTAACCTACATGCGACATACAATATATTTAAACTAATGTAAAGGTTCAAGTGAGCAGACAAAGGGTCAAGGGCCTAAGACCTCGACCCTTATCCTTTGGTTATGTTGCATCCCATGTAACCATATTAGATACCATAACAATATTTCGCGCAGGAAGTTTGAACCACACAACCAACGGGTTAACACACACACACACACACACACACACACACATATATATATATATATATATATATATATTATACCATATGTTAAAAAAAATGTCAATGAATATGCCAATGGTCATGGGGAATAGAACCCTCGACCTCTGCTATATTTGGCCAACGGTTTAACTATTAGGCCAAACCACCCACATTTAATGAGATTCTTCCAAACTTAGTAATTAAGTCGCCATGTTTTTGGTCAGAGATATGGGAGGTCCGCAACCTATTTAGTGGGAATGGATCCCAACACTTCACACACATTCCAATGTCCATGGATCTTAAAACTTTCACAGATACTGAGGTATGATATAGTATAGATTTTTCTCGAAGTACGTGTAGAGTACAAGCTAGTTTGGCATTGTGTGGGAAAGTGTGCCATGAGGTATAATGACAACACCTAGGTATGTTTATACTCATTTTTACAATTTTTCGCAAGGATCGTGAATTTGAGGTCTATTTCATGATTTGAGGTAATTTGTAATATTCTTATCTCAATTTTCCATTAATGAGAATTTAATGCATTTTTTTGCATGTCAAAGAGGGCAAAATTAAGCCAGTTTGGAAATTTTTCGACTTTATAGTTAAATTTCTCATAATTTCGCAAGGATTTCAATGGTGAAGTTATTTTCTTGTTTTGAGTAATGGAATTTAAGAGAATCCATTAAATTAGCATATGCGAGTCATTTTACATGTGATTTTGATATTTGAGATGGAGAAAGCAATTTTCATTGGATTGAAGGGAACTTAAAGATGAAACAAAAGTATGTGATTTGAGTTCTTTTATTTTATGTTGTGTCATATCACTATTAAGAAAAACTAATCTTCAGTTTATAAGTTTTTTGGGTAAAGAGCACATCATCAGAATTCAATAAATTATTCTGGATCAAGTTACATATTGTCTGTATATATGTTAAGAAATAAGTGATGTCTAAGGATTTTCGGATCAGAACAACAACCCCTTTATGAAGGCTCAAGAACCAATAATCTCTCTGCCATAATGTTGTTGGTGAACTTGAAGGTATTGAATGGAATTTCAAACACTTGCCTCTCATAGATCCCAGGTACGTAATATAATTTCATCGCATATTATACATAAATGTTGACTTTTTTTCTCTATTTTTAATGTCGATTAATGTGTAAATTAAGGATGCAATATTTATGATTACTATTATTTACATTAACAAGTTATTTTTTATGTTGTATATTGTTAGGTGAATTTTCTTACAACCGTCAAATAATTTACCTCACACATACTAAGAGTTGTGTGCCATTATGAAAGATATTGGAATGGACTATCAGGTTATCAATGCATGTCCAAATGATCATATTATATATTATGGACAATATGCATCTGAAACAAAATGCTCGTAATGTCAAATCAATAGATATTGAACTAATCAAGTAACAAAAAAGGTGCCTCACAAGGTTCTTCATCATATTATGATAATTTCATGTTTGCATCGATTGTTTAGGCACCAAAACATAACGTAATTTATACATAACCATTGTTGTTGTGGGAAATCCCCCTACGGACTAGCATTTAGGGTTATATTATTCATGCAGATAAGACCAAAAGAATCCTACTTTCTACCTTTGTCCCAGACCTAATCCCCATTTCTTTTAAGCAAATACATGGTTAAACGAACTTACCTTGTTACGGGCATTCGATGTCGATCCTTCTTCACGCTTGATCACTTGTTGGAAGCTATCCTCTCAGGACTGACCTGCGTACAAAACAAGCAACAAACTCTACATGATTTTTTTCTACAGATTAATGGGTTAGAGATTCAAACATATATTCGCTAAACTATGAAGAACTCATATAGTGCGACGGGGAAAGCATCTCTTTATTATTAACTTTAATGAATCAACTTACAATGTCGAGACCGACCACTGCTCCGCGAACCTGATCCTGGGCTCCTCTTCAAATGTTCTCCAACTTCTTTGCTTTGTATCTCTCTTTGCACAAGGATGGATAAAGGGTTGGGACAATGGGAATGTGCAATTGGGTAGAGTTTCTTTACTCTTACTCTCCTCCTCCAAATGGGACCCCTAACCCTTATTTTATAGGCTAGAAGAAGCTAGGTATTTGGATGAACCCTCGGCCATGCATAGCTGGGAGTTTCAGTTAACTCACCCAAAGTTGTGTGTTTCGTTGGCAACTTTCCTTTTTTCGTGATTTTTTAGGTCCATGCGGGTTGTTTTAGGTCAGCTAGCGTGTACATGCATGCAGTAATGGAGTAGGGTGTGTGGGCCCTTATAAAACAAGTTTTTTAAAGAGTTGTTCAACAGTGCTTTGGTAAAGAAGGGATCTGAGATGGCCTGATGCCAGGTAAGCATGTATGGTGAAAATTAGAGTTATAACAGATGCCCCCTAATGTGTGAGGTCAAAAGAGCCTCTGATGGTCGAAATACATTACCAATCTTTACTGATGTGCTGAACAAGTGAGCCCAGGGGCTAGGAACTGTGAGGCGCCATCTGCAAAATAAAAAATGTCTCACTGAGGCGGGCATACCCATGCTCGGGATAAAATAGAATCATGGCTACCAATCAAATACACTGTAGATCCATGTCAAATAACTATATAAAGTGTAGCCGTGAACAATACACAGCAGAGCTGCATCTTTGAAATCAAAAAGATATACATATAGAGTATCCATCTTCTAGAAGTTGATACGGCTTGATGGCTGGAGATGAGATCTTCAGAGCTCAAGAAACAACTTCAAAATCTTCAAAACTCAAGGTAGGAGTGTAATATGAATGTACAAATTCACTACCCATAGGTCTTCGATGACTCGTCGGTCATGGACTAGATAATATTGATGATCAGACTGAAGGCTTCATTGATTTTGAACAAGGACTTGATTGGACATTCAGGATGGCCGGGTATGAGGGCAAGAGACAAATTGCAGAGGGGCCGACTCAGGCTTGGTAGAAACTTTCCTTGGACAACAGCACGAAAAATGATGAGACTTAGGCAGCATGGCATTAATCATAAGTTTACGAAGCAGGAGGCAACGCAAACTCTCCATATGTTTGGAAGAATAACCAAACGGAGGAGGACACAACTCTATGTAGTGAGAACAACTTCCTAAGGTCGTATTACATCCCATAGTTTGGCGAACAAACAGACAGATGTGCTTTATCCAAGGGCGACTCATTATGCTGCCAATAAAGAAAATACTTTTCCCTTCCTCTTTTGGGGGTATATTTGATTTTTTTGTCTTTTTCAATAATTTTGGAAAAAAGAATAAAGGAATGTTACGTTA
>JZKD02S0235577.1:222513-232733 GCA_000966675.3 Picea glauca
TATATTTGATTTTTTTGTCTTTTTCAATAATTTTGGAAAAAAGAATAAAGGAATGTTACGTTACAATGGAGGAACGAGTGTTACAAACATACAAGTTCAAGGCGCAAGGACAAGAGTGATGTTCAGAATAATGATACTCAGGAAAAATCCTCCAGGGGACAAGGGTGTTAATATGCAGAAGCAAACTGCTACAAGGCTAGCGTATAAGGTATGAAAACGCGGTTAACAAAACACACAATGGTAACGTCCTTCGATGTAAGTTTAACAAGCCCAGAGAAGGTAAGCTCAGTGGTTTTTCATATTTAGAGAGTCTGAAAAAACATAAAAGGAGACTCCATTGGGGTACCTTTTTCGAAGATAGTCTAGTCGGTTCGAAAAAGGGGTAAACTAGCACCGACAAGACGTCTATTCAAAACCATTTTAACGAGTGTGATAAGGACAAGATCACTCGACCGTTTTTTCATTTTTAAGGATTCTGAAAAAAGCTTAACTATGGACTCTGTCAGGAATATTCTTCTGGACCAGTTTAACGAGTGTGAGAGAATAAGGTCACTCAGCGGTATTTTCAATTTTAGGGAGTCTGAAAAGAGATTAACTATGGACTCTGTGGGGGCTCCTTTTTCATAAATTTAGTCCCTCAGACCCGAAAAAGGGTTAAAATAATACCTAAGAGTACTCTTCTAGAGAACTGAAGTTCCATACAGTATACCTTTGTTCGTACAATTGACCGTCTGGACCGAAAAAGGGGTAAACTACCGTCAGACATACGTGACTTCAAATTTCAGTTTAATGAGCGTGAAAGGCCACAAGATTGCTTGGCAATATTTTCATGTTTAGAGGGTCTGAAAAGGGCTTAAAAGAAGACCCATTATATTTTAAGCCCTTTAATCCCTTCTTTACGAGAAGAGTGAAAAATAAGCATGCAAATGAGGCTCAAACTCGTAATTAGGAAAACCTACAAGGACTCCCGAGCCTACAGTGATTAGAGACAACATGGATACCATAATGCAACCAAGATCTACCTAGGGCATCCATGTTCCGGTAAGCTCTACCACCAAGTCGCAACACTTCTAAAGCAGCTATGATGGTTCCGTGTCACAACATGATGGGACCAATCCTATGGAAAAGGAAAAAGACAATGAGATACAAAAGTCAGGGTAGAAACCTAACCTATATGCTCAAGTTGATCCTCGAAAAAAAAATTCACGGACCGTCGAAAATTACCCAAAACTCAAAAAAAATGGTCCCAATACTCGATCATATCCCTCCCATGCAACTCCTAAATCACTCTAAATGGTTTTTGGTTTATAGAAAATGATAAGGGAGGCCAAAAAAGTGACAAAAAGAGGCCAAAAAGTCTATAAATAGAAGCTGCCAGCTCATTATCACCATTATCAGGCGTCCTGTGCACAAATGAACTATGCAGTCCAATGCTTAAATGCACAAATTTTTTATTGGAGTACCACTTTGCTTGAGTGTATGAAGAGGCAGTTGATAGATTGTCGTTTGTGGACATAGAGGAACTTTGGGTTCGAGACCATTCTGTGCTCATTCTTTTTTGAGAGAGTTCTGAGTTTTAGTCCTTGAGTAGTGGTACAAGGACATCAGGCCTCTCTACCTTCTATGTGTATATGGGCAGTATTACTGCCACGACAGGGTGGCAGAAGGACCAATGAGTCCTTCGACGATGACTTCTTCATGTGGTTGTCACGACAGATCCCGGTTATAGAGGATTACCCCTATTTCAGGATTGATTTCTCGAGAGACCCTGAGATACCAGTCCCTCCTAGTGAGGAGCGAGGGGAGATGGGTAAGTATCCACCTTTGTAGTTTTTTTTTTTTTTGTTAAACATATGTTGTTTTTATGTTGTTTTTATTATATATATCATTTTTTTTTGTTATACCAGAGTATTTGACGGATATGTGTTCGTTGTGTACAGATGTGGGACCAGTGAGACCGGTTGACTATGCGAGGAACATGCATCGTCCTCAGCCAGGGGCCGTACCTACCACCGTAGGGGGACCAGCAGTAGCAGGAGATCTTCCAGCCGAGGAGACTGAGAGGGTATTGAGACGAGTCGAGCGGAACTTTACTGTGCTCACTCGCACAATCCCTATGGCAGAGATTGAAGACCTACCACCATCTATGCAACCTCATGTAGTGGGGGCACCATGGACGTGGGTCCGATTGTTTCGGCATTTAGCCAACGTTGTGGATCAATATAATAGGGCCCATAGGCCCTGACCTTAGCTGGACATTTTTACATGCCACGAGCACTACTTGTATATATTTTTTGAGTGCATAAGCCCCATGACTCGTTATTGGTCATATTTTTGAGGTGCTTGCATCCATCTGTGTACTCTGGTTACTTTATGATATTATATATGGATTTTTTGTCTTTTGTGTCTTATGGATCATGTGTGCAAAAAAAATTATTTACATGTTTATGTGAATGTTCTTTTATATGTGTGCAAGATGCCAATCTAAAATTTGATTAGCTAGAGTATCTGTAACTTGTTTTAATCTCCTAGGAACATAAAAATATGTAATATAATCAAAGTTTCGTTCTAAGAGATGTACCCTAAGGAATCGTTAGTGTAAAGTTGGATCATGAACCCGGTATACTCTGTTTAACTGAGACAAAACCAGTTCGGCGTCAAGATAGACCCGGAGATGAGAGACACCAAATGAAAAAGAATCATAAAGCAACTGAATAACTGCACTATACTCGGCGACATTGTTTGTGGTGTCACCTAAGCATATACCTCCAAAAGATAATAACTGGCCTTGAGGTGTAAAGATTACCCAAGCTGCGGAGGCAAGCCTCCGAGTGCGCCGACTTGCACCGTCTGCATACCCAATGAACACCTTGGAATCACTTGACATCTGCCACAGTGACGAAAGATAACATCAACGACACATCCATAACACTAAAAGAAACTAGAAAGTAATAGTACAAAGACTATACATATGTTACAAAAAGTTACCCACAGTAACCTGCCTATGAGTAATACTTCTTGAGGTAGAGCCCATTTCTAGGCTCCGCCAAAGCATTCCCTTCAAAGTCAACCAGACAATAAGTGCCCTTTTTTAAAACCTCTTTTATGATGAAAGGTCCGAACCACATGGGTTTGAATTTTCCTGCCCCCAGGGGGTCCTTATCTTGTTCATAGACCAGGACAAGGTCGCCTTCAGAGAAAATCTGAGGATGAACAGACCTATCATACTGACACTTGACCTTATGTTTGTGAGCCTCATTGGATAGGGCCGCATCACGACATTGGTCATTGAGCTTCTCAAGGTATAATAACCGTTCTTCAAGTGGAGAAGTGTCTGGCAATAACTATACTGCCAACTTTAGAGACGGGATTTGACATTCGATAGGCAAGACTGCCTCCAGGCCATAAACGAGTTGGAAAGGTGAGAAACTGATTGCAGTCTTAGCAGATGTTCGGTAAGACAATAATGTTGAGTATAACATCAAATGCCAATTTGACTTGGTTGAGTTGATCGTTCATTGTAGAATGGTCTTAAGAGTTTTGTTCACGGCTTCCACTTGACCAATTGCATGGGGGTAGTAGGGTGACGAATGTTCCTGCCATAACCCAAGCTTTGACGTTAACTCGGTCATCATCTAGTTTTGAAAGTGACTGCCATGGTCAGTGACAATCTCCCTTGGGACGCCGAACCTTGCTATTATCTGGTTGAATAAAAAGAGAGTTGCAGTCTCTCCATCATCTTTAAACGTTGGCATAGATTCAACCCACTTTGTGAAGTAGTCTACAACTACGATGATATAGCGGTGCCCCCTTGCTGAAGGAGGGTTGCATGTAGTGTAATCAATCCCCCACTTGGTGAAGGGACCAACTGTGATGATAGGAAACATGGCAGCGGGATGTGCCCTCATCTTCTGAGAGAAGATTTGGCATGAGTGGCACTTCTTGACCGATTCGATACAATCTTTGATAAGTGTTAGCCAGAAGTAACATGCTCGTAGAATCTTTTGGGTTGTTGCCAACCCAAAAAAATGACCACCACAAGCTCCGGTATGGAAATCGTTAAGCATGATAACGACTTCATCGTGAGTAAGACATCGGCGTAGGATGCAGTCTACACCTCTCCGATACAATGTATCATCGAGTATGAGATAATTCTTAGCCTGATGGCATATGCGTCGACGCTCATCACGAGAAGCAGTGGTGGGGCACTTCAAATTCTAGATATAGATAAGGATATCTCCATACTAGGGATCCGAAGAGGTGATCAAAAACATATCTTCACCGATAGGCGACTCTTCAAGCACAGGATCACCTGACTCAACCGGAAGTTCCGAAATAAGTTCTGCGAAGACCAGTGACTTTTTGGATTTCGCTGAAACGAAATCGAAGTCAAAATCCTGGAGGATGACTATCCATATACTGATGTTTCTGCCTATTACCTGTCGTGTCAACATGTACTGAAATGGATTCACGACAGCAATGACGGTGGTCTTGCAAAACAGAACATAATGACGGAACCGTTGAACAGCATGGATTGCTGCCAATGCAATTTTTTTGATATGAGAATAATTGAGTTCCAATCCTACGAGGCCTCAGCTCAGGTAATAGATGACATATTCTGAGAACAAGTCATCTTCCTGAACTAAGACCATGCCAATGGTTGACTCTGTTGCAGCCAGATATAATAAGAAATCCTTGTTATAGTTAGGTGACCGGAGCAGAGGGGCAGTTGTGAGTGCATGTTTCAATGTGGGGAAAGAGAGTTGAGCAGCATCGTCCCAATAAAAAGGAACATGTTTTTTTAGTAAGCGCATAAAGCCCTTGGTGATCTCAGCGTAGTTAGCAATAAAGCATCTTAGAAAATTCGCCTTGCCCTGTAGACTCTGAAGTTGAAGGATTGTGCATGGGGGGGACAACTGAATTATTGCCTCAACCTTGAGAGGATTGACCATGATCCCTGTTGTTGACACTATGAAACCTAACAATCGTCCTGATGTTACGCAAAAGTTGCACTTGTTTGGATTCAAGCGAATCTGGAAGTAGTGACAACGCTCAAATATAAGTCGAAGGTGTGTGGGATGATCCGTTCTCTTGCGAGATCAAGATGCTAAATCATATAAATAGGCCTCGACCATATGCTTGAGGTCATGGAAAGCAAAAGACATGACCCACTGAAAAGTGGTTCCAGCATTTTTGAGACCAAAAGGCATCTTACGATACACGAATGTACCCCATGGACAGATGAACGTTGTTTTGTGCTGGTCTTCGGGTGTGATTTGTATTTGGTTATATCCCAAAAAAACATCCATGAAAGAGAAGGCCTCGCAACCTGCACATTCATCAATTATTTGTTTTTTTTATTGACCTGTCACGAATTGTGCCTTTTTTTATTGACTGGCACGGGGTTTGACACCCATTGGGTCAAATGGATAGGATAGATAAAACCGTCTTTTACCAGTTTCTCAACCTCAACCTTAATGGCTGCTACTTTCTTGGGGTTAACTGGATGAAGCTTCTGCCGGACAGGCTTGGCATCTGGATAAGTTGTGATTTCATGTTCAACTATTTTTGGATCGATGATTGGCATTTCCTCGTAAGAACAGGCAAAAACGTCGTGGAATTATTTAAAAAGATCTGTGTAGATTTGAATCTCTTCGGGGGAGTAGTCAGCTCCGACGAAAACATTCTCCACGATGCTAGGGTTTCGGGAGATATTGATCTGTAAGGTTTCAGCGATAGTTTCCATATTACCCTCAGCATAAACCTCGTGTGTAGCTAAGGGATTAATAGGACAAGACCTATCTCCTGTCATAGTCAAGGTGAATTCTCCAGCTTCGATTCTACTTAACTCTAGGAGGAAGTATGATCTGTGATGAAGATCTTCCTAGGGTTTGTCTGGACTAGTCATTGCCTCAATTATAGCTTCATCAGAGGACAAGACTAAGTCTAATGAATTGGTGTGAGCGAGAGAACCCTGAGCCTAAATAGGCTCTAGAAGTGGATCAAACTCTTGTGCAGGAGTTGAATCAATTGTGGATGAAGCTTGTTGGACTAAAGAGTACGCTACTTCAGCTACGGACATGGACATGCTCGGGTGCCCTATCCTATCCATCATGGCCGACGGGGAAGGAATTATCCACGGATCGTCGAAGTAAGTCGTGCGGAATGACGAAACTTGAAAAATCTCAACCTTATGGTGATTGGATATAAACTTGATATTGCCTTGAGGGGGCGGGTAATCGAAGGTACCCATCAAAGATGGGCACAAACCAACCACTATGTTGACTACACCTGGTTGAGGATTATCAATCATCGGGACCGTGGATGCCCCCAATGAAGGGTCAGGTCTGGAGAAAGAAAATTGATCGATGGTCACTATCCAGCCCTCGTGTGGAAACAACAAGACCCGAAAAACTGTAACAACCATAGCTTGCATGGCATAAGTCCAACTCCTTCCCAACAAGAGGTTATAGTCAAGGGGTGCATCGACTACCTCTACCTCGACACACATGGTCTTCCCTCCTAACTGCACGGGGAAAGAGGGAATGACGCCATGTGGTCGGAACGAACGACCGTCAAAAGCAATGAGGAGAGTAGGTGATGGAGACAAAACGGGCTGGCCAATGACCTTCCAACATGCCAATGACATAACGCATGTCGAGGCTCCCTCATCGACCATTGTGTGGAACATATTCCTAGTAAAAAATTTCATGGGATAAGCCACTACTATCTGAAATGCTACGTGGTAAGGCAGACGAGGTTTTAGGTTGGTTGTATCCAGCATGATTGTACCCGGATTACAAGTCTCAGTAGATCCTAAAGCAGTTAACAAGGCTTTCCTCTGGGAAGGGCAACTTTGGAGGACCTCCAAAGCAGACATCGCATAAGGGGTTTGTGATAAATCTTCCACCACAGAATAGTTCTGGGCGGCCCTTGCGTTTGGGTTTTGAGAAGAATTTTTGAACGTGCCTTTGGGGATGCATGTCATTGTTTCACCCAACGTCTTCTCAATCTGTAGAGGAAGAGATGGGAGTTTAGTTTCTTTTCCCTTCTCGAAAGTGCTTGGTTACTATATTCATGCACTCTAGTCGATATAAAAGCATCACCCTTCACCATATATACATTCGCGGATGCAGGGTTGTTCGAAGATAGAGAGGGTCCTTTTCTGCCCCCTTCCGTGCTTGCAGAGGCTTGGGTTAGATTTTTCCCATGTTGAAATGGATTGGTTAACATAGCAAGTTGTTTCTGCGGCACAAAATTTTGGGCTTCTGCAAGCCGAGGACATAAATGGGTCGGGTGGTCTTCCGCCCATAAGTTGCATGGATACCCCACCTTCTGTTTCTCAGTGTTTTCCCCACCAGCATTATCGATAGGTTTTTTATCCCCCTTACCCTTCTTTCGTTGTTTTTTCTTTCCTTCAGGCTGCTGGGTGGCCTTTGGATTAGTCAATTGCACTGTGTGTACATTCGACGTTTTGGTAAGGGGAGTAGCCAAAGCAATAGTTTGGCTGGCCGATGTGTGTTGTATAGACAATTGTTGCAACTGCTTCATTAATTGCTCAGCGGTCTTTGTTTGTGCTGAACCAACAATACCATCGGCATGTGGTCCAACTCTTTGTCTGGTGTTATCAAGTATTGAGCATGGCGCATCTGGCAATATCTCGTATAATAAACTGGACTGAGAATAGATTAGCTCAAGTTGTTGAGCTCTCATGATGGCGTCTTCTTCGAAAAATACTCCCGATGTCGCGACGTCTTTGAACAACTGTGGGACCAAAGACTTAAGAAACCACTCAAGCAGGAATGTTGGTGGGACTGGTACCTTAATTAAACTCTTTCGGCGTCTCCATTCTCGAATGTGATCAGAGATATGGTCTGCTTTTGTTTGTGAGAAATTGGCCAACAATTCGGTGCCAGCGTCGTATCTCACAGGTAACTAGAAATGGTTTAGGAAAGCCATCACCAGTTCGCCGAAGGAAGAGTATGTTGAGCGATCGAGCTCAATGTACCATTTTGCAGCACTCCCAATGAGAGTACGTTGAAACAATCGCAACTGTACAGAGTCGTCTTTCAACGATTTAGATGAGCACCAAAGATGGAAGGTAGTCACATGATCTCTTGGATCTTTGTTAGGCTTGGCTTCGAACTTTGGGATGTCCGAAGGCAACTTCATCGGCATAGGAGGCCAATGCGGATCGTGATAGATAGGGTCATTCAACAACCTTGTCAAGTCTAGAAAATGCAAAGTTTCCAGGAAGGGTAGTTTGGGTTATTGGTGATAACCTGGGAAAAATGGGCCTGGAGTTTGACTGGCACCAGGTTGCCAGGAAAAGTTCGGCTATTGGCCCAAGTTCTGGTAGAAACCATGGCCTTGACCAGTGTATGGATTTTCCGTGTGGAGAGACATCATCGACTGATTTCCAAAATAGGACATAGATGGTTAGGCATGCATTACATTTGAAGGACTTTGAGAAGGGTTGCCCCATGTCAGTCTCGTGGGGATAGGCATAGTGCTTTGTCCAGGGTTCCATTTATTGTGAAAAGAATTACCCCAGATCAGCATTCCTGATGAGGGAACGGATCCCTGCCAAGAATTCCAAGGCCCTGATGCGGAAGAAGTTCCTGGGTGTGCCCCCTGTGCAGGAATAGTACCCTGCATAGGAATAGGTTGTCCAAAACTGGGGTTGCCCCCAGTTGGGAAAGTAGCTAACGAGAAGGCGTTGTTACCAAATGCACCAAACAAAGAAAACGGTGTCAAACCTACTGGCATATTATGCGAAGGTGGTCCTTGACTCCCCACTCCAAATAAACTATGGTGTGCAGGTGGCCCGGCGGATTGCTGATGCGTGCCACCGAGTGAAGGGGATGGAGGTATATGACCTCCCCCATAAGGGAAAGCATTAAAAGGAGTAGGAGTGCCCCCCATGTGTCCTTACAGAGGAACATTAGAGCTCCCTTCCCCCAGACCTGAAGTCTGTGAAGTGGAGTAAAAAAGTACATAACTTGTAACTGAACTAGGCATCCTGTATGAGAATGGAGGGCTTGTTGCACTTGGTGTGAAAGGGGTTGTGGCCACTGCCAGAGACAGGATCGGACCACTGTTCGATGTAGAGGCGGTCGAGACCATGGTGGCTTGGACCGATGATGGTGGGTTAGGAGGTGGAAACTCTCCTGTGGTGACAACCGTAGTGGGAATTGAAGAATTCCCAGAAGGAGTAACAACATTTGTTTCCATTGTTGCGTGTGACACTGTCTAGCACTCCTAAGGATGAATCGGTATGATGGTGGGTGCCGAAAGATCAGTGGTGGAGGTTTCAATGAGACCAAAAGCTTTCACTCCAAGGTCTAAAACGGTTGATTCCTCTGGATGTTGGTCGGGCACAATTTCTTGTGACCCAGTCGCTTCAAAAGACCCTTGTTGTTCTAGCTTTCGCCTTAGTGGCAGCGGGGGTGGCTCCAGTGCAACTGGCGGCAGGCCAAGAAGTCTCCGTGACCGACAGAGATCATGATCCTCCACTATGTGAGAATATCAAAGACACTCTAGGGCATTCTAATCATTCAAAAGAAACACACACTAAAAAATTCCCTATAAGATAAGACAGGCAAACACTAAATTAATTGGAAGAACAGTTACAACAACCAACACTAGAGCAACTTACCGGTGCAAGTGAAACTCGAAAACGGAAGCACCCTCCAGGTATACTCTACAAATCATGGCCCTATGTATGTCCTAGGTACCGTGGTATACCCATGCAATCACATGTGTATGTCCCTAAAAAAGATAGGCAACTAGGTTGCCAGCGCGCGAACAGTCACCAGGCGGGTATAGTCAAAAGTCGGGTAAACCACAATGAGCAGGGTATCGAGCTTGAAACATGTCAAGGGTATCGAGAGCAAGTGGTTCAGAAGACAACTGAGGACCTCGAATGAATTTGAGACCCATGAAGTTCCGTGGCAAATGCAATCGACGGAATCCCAAGACAAGCCCTCCATATGTGTTTTCCACTACGATTGGTCCAGCTTTGGAGGGGTTATCTCCGCTACCTTTCCGCACGCGACCTCTTGTTTATCCCCTTTGTTAGAGGGGGGGCCGGGATAACTTTCACGATATTGTACTTGGACACTCCCTAACTCAGACTCCAATGTTTGATTTTAATGGCCTTGAAGAGTTTCCTCTCCAACCTAATCCAAGGCCCTAATCCTGAACTAGTTGGTTAACCC
>JZKD02S0235577.1:232783-248730 GCA_000966675.3 Picea glauca
TAATGGCCTTGAAGAGTTTCCTCTCCAACCTAATCCAAGGCCCTAATCCTGAACTAGTTGGTTAACCCTACAAACATAAAAGTCTAATGAATTTTAGATTTAGCGTTAATTTTATAGCTTGTCTTACATCAAAGGGTATGAAAGTGAAACTAGTGATGTGTGAAAGACGAAAGTAAAAATGAACAAAAAGCTGGAAACAAAAACCTTCACTTAATGCAAAATTTCAACAACTTTTCAAAAAAAAAAAAATTAATTTTTTTAAGATCTTTTGAATAGCAAACTCAAAGAAAGATTTCACTCGACTACGAGCTACTTACGATCTAAGTAAACTATCAATAACTTATGAAAGAAAAGACTTTTCCCTGGTTACTAATGCAAAACAACACTTTTCAACCAAACAAGAAAATGAAAGATTTTTTTTTTATTTGAATGTTGACAAAGCAAAAAGGAAAAATATCAACAAGTCAAAAACCAAGAAAAAACTTCTGGCCTAATCACAGATCACAAAGAATCACTTCAAGAAATCACACACTAGCAACTTAAAAAGGGACTCTCACACTTGTCTAAAAACCCTAAATAAAATTTTTGATGACAACTTTTAAATGAAAAAAGAAAGCTATGGCTATGATCAACCCTAAGCTACTGACTGCTAGGACAGAGATTCAAAAACCTGAGAGGTATAACTCTTGTCAAGGGAAAGGATGATTGCCTCACCCTCAACAAAAACTATCCTACACAAGCACACTACTGACAATTCAATAGCAAGCATGTGCACACGAGCTGTGTAGAGCCATAGGGTGTGTACACGCGTGATGGCCTTATACAGGCTGCGTGTATCTCTAAAAATCTGAAACAAATAAAAGCAGACAATCCAAACCAGGAAGAGACCACTGATATTGAGAAACAGGATCTCTTGAAGGCTTAGACACTCTCTTTAACAGAAAAAGGAAAACAATGTAAGGAAAAAATTCGTAAAACAAACCAATCTGAGATGAGACTGCAAACAACCAAGACTAGAAAGAGTTCCAGAAAACCCTTGAGAATGGCTGATTCTGATAGGGAAGAGGATGTCTGCCTCAAAAATTTTCTGGAATCTACACGTTATTGTTACTTCTTCAGCTAGCGTTTACACGTGGGTTGTAAGAAATTAGGGCGTGGGTACACGTGTGCAGACCTTATGCAGGCTATGTGTACCTCTATTGGTCTCGAAAAAACACAGTCAAGAAAATAATAGAGATAGTTGGTATGGAATACCAGACTCTTTGTTAGCTCAGACTTTGCAGAAACTTCAAAAAACAGGAAAGAAAACCAGTCTTTTAAAACTACCCAAAAATATTCCCAGGAACCCTAGAGACTTCCCCAGTATGGTCACCAATTCTATTGTGGTGGGAAATCCCCCTACAGACTAGCATTTAGGGTTATATTATGCATGCAGATAAGACTGAAAGAATCCTACTTTCTACCTTCGTCCCAGACGTAATCCCCATTTCTTTTAAGCAAATACATGGTTAAATGAACATACCTTGTTCCGGGCGTTCAATGTCGATCCTTCTTCACGCTTGATCGCTTGTTGGCAACTATCCTCTCAAGACTGACCTGCATACAAAACAAGCAACAAACTCTACATGCATTTGTTCTACAGATTAATGGGTTAGAGATTCAAACATGTATTCGCTAAACTATGAAGAAATCATATAGTGGGACGGGAAAAGCATCTCTTTTTCATTAACTTTAATGAATCAACTTACAATTTCGAGACCAGCCACTACTCCACGAACCTGATCCTGGGCTCCTCTTCAAATGTCCTCCAACTTCTTTTCTTTGTATCTCTCTTTGCACAAAGATGGCTAAAGGGTTGGGACAATGGGAATGTGCAATTGGGTAGAGTTTCTTTACTCTTATTCTCCTCCTCCAAATGGGACCCCTAACCCTTCTTTTATAGGCTAGAATAAGCTAGGTATTTGGATGAACCCTCAGCCATGCATGGCCAGGAGTTTCAGTTAACTCACCCAAAGCTGTGTGTTCCATCGACAACTTTCCTTTTTTCATGCTTTTGTAGGTCCACGTAGGTTGTTTTAGGTCAGCTAGTGTGTACACACGTGCAGTAATGGAGCAGAGCATGTGGGCCCTTATAAAAGAGGTTTTTTAAAGAGTTGTTCAGTAGTGCTTTGGAAAATAAGGGATCTGAGATGGCCTGATGCCAGGTAAGCATGTATGGTGCAAATTAGGGTTATAACAACCATGCACAATACCGAAGTGAAGATGGTGTTCTTCGAATTCTTGCAGATGGTTCTGCATTTAGGAACATCGAAGAAAGATGGCCAATTTTTAAAGAAGAACCTCGTAATGTTAGGCTTTCATTGTCTGCTAACGATGTCAATCCATTTGGTGAGATTAGGTCTATTTACTCAATGTGGCCTATTTTTTTTTAAATAATAACATTCCTCCTTGGATGTCAATAAAGATGGAGCACACAATGTTGGCAATGATTATTCCAGGTATATGTTTACAAAATTTGTTTGAACGTCACATTTCATTTGTCTTATTCATTGCATAATTTCTTATATATATACAAGGTAGTAATTATGTGTACTTTCAACCAATTAGGTAAGTACCAAGTGAAATATATGAATGTATATATTGAGCCTCTTGTCGATGAGATACTAAAGTTATGGGATGGAATCACTATGTACGACATCTTTAGACCAATAGGGAAAACGCAGTTTCAATTCCATGGAATACTTACAAGGAAAATTCATGATTACCAAGGGTTAACACGTTTTTGTGGTATGTACCATACTACTGCACTTTAATAGTATATAATTTTATGAAAATATGATGCATGTTTCTTAAATATTAATTCATTTTTATATAAATAATACTCACATTAATCCATATCTTGCAGGTCTTCAAACAAAGGGTAAATTTCCATGTCCATTTTGTGGTCCTAGGATGAAATCTCATTGTTCAAGAAGTTTAGGAAAGGAGGTGTTTGATGTGTATAGACACTTCCTCCCTGAGAACCATAGGTATCAAACTACAGAAACATATTTTTTCAATTTGAAAGAAGAGACTGCAATAAAATGACGAAGAATGACACCTCACCTATGGAAGTTGAAATATAATAGAAATCGTCAAGGTATGCAATTAGTCTATGTATCATATATATTAATGTTTTACAATTTTAATTTGTATTGAATTATATTTATTGTATCTAACAATTATTGTTGTAATCTCATTTATTTTTCATAAATGTTATCAAGGCATTAATTGGATTCCACGAGGAATGAAAAGTTACCCTATACAATTCAGTAGGTTTCCCTACTATAAGCACCTACAAATTTCTCATTTGTTTGATACAATGCATATTGGGAAGAATGTAACAGAAATTTTGTGGATAATATTAGATGGAAGGAGTGACAAAGAAAAAATTGTCAAAATTTGTACTGACATTTAGGAAGCCAACCATGCAATGCAAAAAGTGATTTATTCAAATAGCAATGGATACATAAATAGTCTTCCATGGTTATTTATAGAGCACGAAAGAAATGTTGTAAAAGAGCTCATCTGGAAAATCAAATTTCCCATGGGATTTGTTCCAAACATAAAGAATATCTTAACAAAGAAAGGTGAATTTGGTAGGTGAAAAGTCATGATTGGCATACCTTCATTAAGGTAATTATTTTGGTATATTTCTATATTGGTAATACTTTTTTTTAGTACTTTAATTTAGTTTTATTTAAAAAAAAACAATCATCTATTTTTTGTTATAGTATGTTCTGCCTCTATCTCTCCCTGACAACTTTGACAACAATGTAAAACAAGTTATATGTGATCTTGGAAAATACATGAGGTAAATAATGATTTATATGCAAAATGTTTGTTGTTGAAATTTTTGACATTTGTTTTACTTGCAATGTATATACTTTGTTGTTGAAAACTATGATTTTTTTTGTATCATGTGTAGGTGGTTTTCATCTAAATAAATCCATAAAGAACATATAAAATATTGGAGGAGAGAAATTCCTTAGCTAATATGTGAAATGCGAAAGTATCTACCTTCGACATTTTTCAATGCGCAAGAACACTACCTCATACACTAAGTTGAGGAGATATAAATGTGTGTACCTGTACAAACAAGGTCAATGTGGATGGTGGAGAGGAACTTGAAGTCATTGAAGGTTGTCGTTAGACAAAGAGAATGTCCCAAGGGTTCTATGGTGAAGGGATATATGGTATATCAATCATTAGTGTATATTAGTTAGTATCTTCCTAAATTAACAACAAATATGAAGATGCCTCGGATTTGGGATGTCAATTCCATTAACAAATTTGAAGGGGAGATCATGGTCAGGAAAGGTAGAATGAGGAAATTCAAAGGTAATTATATGGTAGAGATATATAATAGTTTGCATTAATATTGATTTATTTCTATATTGTACTTATTTAATTTTTATTCGGCTTAAATCAGTTTTGTTTTTTTATAATAATGGGTAATTTGTATTATATAAAAGAAGGTTGTAGTAGAGATAAAACCATCCAAGAGTTACAATGATTCAAAATGTGCAATGATAACCAACAAAATTGAGGGAATGAGCATCCTCATACAACTAGAGTCTATCAAATATTTTACAAAAAAAGGAATTGCTTGCCTGGTTTGGATTCTAATATATGACCATAGAAAAAAGATAAATTTGCAATTCATTTGCAATTTTTTTTAAGGAATGATTAGTGATTTTATTATAAAAGAGGATGTGTAGAGGAAAAATCAGCCAGAGAGTACAAAAAATCAAAATACCCTGAGGCCTTCAACATAGATAGAGCCTTACATATCCTCAGAGAGCACATATTATTAGTGTATTTTACAAAAGAACTACAGCTAACCTTCCATGTATAGATTTTTATATATGAAGAGAGTAAAAACACATACTTGTGTTGCATAAGAAAAACCTATCCTAATTGAGCTTGAGTTCAGTGTCAACCACAACTAGGACGTCCTTTGGAGTGAAGGGTTTAGTTTGAGGAAACAAGCGTTGAATAAATTCACATGAAGCATGTGATCCTTCTGACAGAATTGGATTCTTTTGTGGGTTCTTTTGTGTTGGCTCTCCTAGAAGGTTGCTTTGAAATTTTCTACAGAGTGAGTGAATCTACTCGGTGTGCTTGTTGATAGTGCGTAGAAAAATGAATATCTCTGTATCCCTCCATTCCTCCCTCTCCTGTAGATGTTGTTCTATTTGAGCATTGGAGGCTTGAAGAGCTACCATTTATCGTTTTTGTTTCTTCATCTTGTTCTACATATCCTCCATTATGCATTTAGTGAAATCCTAGGGAGCTTGAATTATTCGCCACATATATAAGTGTGAATGGGGGTTAACTACTCTAGACCAAGAGTATGGGAGGCAATTCTAAGCATCAATATAAATCCATAAAGATACTCCAATTGAATCCTAATGTCAACTCATTTCCTCAATGCTTCCAAGCATATATACCCAAGTCTGGATTACCACACGCATAGAGGGTTGGGATGAAATGATCATCAAATATGTTGGAGTGTGATACTTCAGATCCACGACGAAGGAACGAGTTTCATTCCACGTGTAGATTAAGACACATAGAAATCCAAGGGGGATGAATCCAAGAGTTCTGGCGATGGACGAGTGAATTATCCCATATGTTTCCATCATGCCAACAGGACCTCATTTAATGTTGATCATGCAAGAGTATGAAGACATGTGTTGAAGTAGAGTGAGACCTCATGGAGGGAGTACACGACATGATCCAAGTGATTATTTTGATTTGTTAATGTCATTATGTTTAATCTGGATGGAGGGTGGGGTCACATCCCTCCATAACCTTAATTTTCCACATTTAATACATTGATTTGACCTTTGTCAATAGGGCTTAGGACTTTTTTTATTTTTTTATTCATATGAATAACTTAGGTGATTCAGTGATGAAGCCTTATTGATGAGTTATCCCATTTACTCCTTTAATCCTTTAATGTCTTTCCTTTTAATTGATCATTTTGGAATTAATACGATTTTGATTTTTCCTCTTCCCATAGTGTTAAGGTAGAAAGTGTATATTTGTGACCTCATCAAAAAAATTGAAAATATTTTCTCCTTTAATGCTCGTCCTTTTAATTGATTTCAAAATTAATACGATTTTGATTTTTCCTCTTCCCATAGTGTTAAGGAAGAAAGTGTATATTTGTGACCATGTTATTTCTTAGTTCCCTTGACCCAAGGACTTAGCTTGCTTGGCAAGTAGCTTCCATCAATTATTAATATTTATTATAATTAGTAATTTTATTCTTTTTTTATTCCATCAATTATTAATCTTTATTCTAATTAGTAATTTTTATTCTTTTTTCATATAGTTGGTTGAGAGTGGGACACACCACATTTATACATCACAAACAATCTTGATTGGATGAAGGTATGGATAGATCGATGTATACAATGTAACAGTAGGTTATCATGGGAAGTAGTGGCTACATTGCTTAAAGAAGTTGGTCATAATAAATATACCAATCTTACTCGGAGGGAAATGGATTTAGCATATGGTTTAAAAGATAAAAAAGAAATTATATTATTCACCCACATCATGTTTTAGTTTTTTTCCATTATATTAACCTATGTGGTGTGGATTTTTTGTTAAATTTATACTAATTCTAAATATTTGTGTTGATTGATAATGCATTTTTTACGTGTCGGGCATATTGCAACTTACACACCACGAGGCTATGTTGTGCAATGGTCATAAATTTCGCATCAAAAATTTGGATGACAAGAAGAAAACCTATTATTGTGGGATAACTACAATCTTTCAGGTCACTAATGTTTCCTATGGAATTAGTAGGCATCCAACAATATCTGAAAATAGATCATATAGGTATTTGGATGATATAATAGAGTGTGACTTTGAATCGTCCAAGTTAGTTTTGTTTGAGGTCAAATGGTACAAGTTACACATGAATGAATGCGATGTCGATAGAACTGTTATAGAGCATGCAAATGGATTTATCATGGTTAATACAAGGACATTTGAGGTGGGTACAGAAACTTATGTTCTTCCAAGCCAATGTGAGCAAGTATTTTATTCAAAGGTTCCAGGTAAAGAAGGTTGATCATACATTGTTAGATATGGTCCAAGAGGAAAGCATGTAAAGTATAATGTACCATAAAAAGATGATATTGAAGAAGAAGAAGATGTATAGGAGCATGAGGTAGGTGCACCATCAGATGAAGAAGTCAAAGAAGTTGAGCCAGATGTAGATGACAATGTTCTCGATGATGATATTGATGATGATATTATCGAAAATGACATTGATGACGATGTTGATATGGCCAATCCTTTCAACGTCGATTATAAAATAGATGATATAGATGTAGAATTGGATGAAGAAGAAGATGATCAATGATATTGCATAAATTTTGAAATGTAAGAGGTATGTGATTATATACTTTATATGATTTATTATCTTTAAATTATTTAGTTATATGAGTTAATCATTTCCATCATCGTTTTTGTTGCCATCATTTTCATCATCATAATCATCATCATCTCCATCATTTTAATTGTAATCACAATCATCATCATTGTCATTTTCATCGCCATCATCATCATCATCATCACTGTCATCACCACAATGAAAATTTTCCTCGCCATTGTCACCATCATCATTGTCACAGTTGTCATTGTTGTTATCATCATCATTTTCATCATCATTTTCATCATCATTATCATCACCATCGTCGTCATTATCATTTTCGTAGTTATCATCATCATCGTCATTGTCATCATCACCGTCATTGCCATTGTTATGATCATCATCATATCATCATCGTCATCATTGTTGTGATCATTGTCATCATTGTCATCCTCATTGTCATTGTCACCACCATAATCAACACTATTGACACTCTACTCATCATCGTCATCATCATCATCATCATCATTATCATTTTCATTGTCATTCTCATCGCAGTCGTCATCATTTTCATCATTGTTGTTTTCATTTTCATCATCGTCGTCCTCCCCCTCAATCATCACCATAATCAACATTGTCATCATCGTCATCCTTTTTATGTTGCATCTATTGGGAGTCATTTTGTAGCAGCACTATTGGAATTGAGTTGCAAAAATGTCAGGTCATTTTTTAACAACTAGGGATTGTGTTGGAGCAACAAAAGATCATGGTGTAGAAACCATGAATTGTGTTGCAACAACATAAGATCGTGTTGCAACAACTAGGAATTGTGTCGCAACAACATAACATCATGTTGCAACAACTTCCTTGCTATGTCTGTGACATACCTTCTGTAATAGTATCTCAACGTCATCATCATAGTCATCATCATCATCCTCCTCCTCACCATAATCAACATTTTCATCGTCGTCATCATTATTATGTTGCAACCACTCGGAGCAATGTTGTAGGAGTAGTTCTAGAATTGAGTTGCAGTTGTTGGACCTAGTATTATGGGGTTGGCATTGATGAAAAAGAGGACCAATATGGTCAATGTTGGGCATGGAGTTGGTATTGGAATTGATACAAAAATAATAAAGTAGATTTCAATAAGTCTGGTATAAAAGTATCAGCAAGAAAAGTCTTGACCAATCAATCCTTAAGTCGATTCAAAAACAATTGTCTCGAATAGTCAAACCCTAAGTCGATTCGAAAAATTAAATGGGTCAAGACGACTATCTAAATGAAAGGAGAAAGGATCAAAGTTGAGTGTTTTAATAAAATGAAGTAGATATCAAGAATTTTGGTATAAACATCTCAGAAAGAAGTTGAAGTTGAAGAAGTTGAAAAAGTCGAAAGTCAAAGTCAAAGAAATCGGGGGTCGAAATCGAAGAGGTCAAAGAAATCGAAGTTTGAAGTTAGATAAGTAGAAGAAGTTGAAGGTCGAAGTCCGATAAGTAGAAGAATTCAAAATTGAAGAAGTCTAAGATCGAATCCAAAGTCGAAGTTGAAACCGAAGCAAGTCAGGATGACCAAAGTTGAATTACACAAGTTGGTTTTCCTCTAACTCGAGTCGGTCCAAAAAAGAAGTAACCTAAAGGTCGAAGTTAAAGAAAACTTAAATTGGGAAATACAACTCGGGTCAAGGCTGAATAAAGTTGGGTCGGATGTCACATAATACCTCATCCTTGAAGGGTCGGATGTCATATGACAATCGACATTGTTGGCTGACACGAAGATATCGTCCCTAGCGAAGCCACCCGATGTTGTATGGTTGCGGGTGTGGCGTTATCGACAATCCCAATTGTTTGACGACCTCTGTTAAGCTGAGGTTCTTCCAAATTCCTCTATCAACAATGAAAAGCAGTGAGGTCCCCTTCACCCACATATGTGAATGAAAAAGGTGCTCCCTCTCTTCAGGATCTATCGGTTCTTCTGGTTGAAATGTTGTGGTCGTGACAATAGCAGTGGGGTCTACGTCGATGATCTATATTATACCGGTATTTTCTTAATCATATTCAGAATCAAGATTCGACTCCTGGTCTTTGATCTCCACCACCAATGCCTATTTTGAGCGACATTCATCAGTTTTGTGCTCGGGGCTTTTGTGGAAATCACACCACTTTCTAGTGTCCTTCTTCGTCTTCTCGTGACCCTTCTTTTATTGTGGCTTGGACTATTTTTTGGGAGGTTGTTTGTTAGGGCCATCTTTATCATACTTCGGTTGTTGCGAAATTGCAGACCCGAACTCCCGCTTGTTCTGGTGCTTAAATTTCTGCTCGATTTTAACAACATATCGATAAGCAGTACCCAGTGATGAGATATCCAAAAAATCCATTTCAATTTGGATGTATCTATGTAGAGCCCCATGGTATTTCAGAACTAGATTTTGCTCGGAGTCTTTGATACCCAGCTTCATGCACAAGGTATGGAAGGTATTGGTGAACTCTGACAATTCTTGGCCCCTCTATTGACGCAGCATGGTCCATCTCATGTATTGGTCTTCATAGTTTCCAACAGGGTAATATTGTTCCTTAACCGCATCCACAAAAAATTCCCAAGTGGGATCAACCCCATATATTCTAGAATCCTCTGTGGAACTTTTCTCTCAGTAGATTTCCCACCAATGCTTGACATGGGGGAGATATTTAAGCAGTGCGAAGGTGATCTTTTCTCTGTCGGAAAAATGTGAACAGAGAAATAACCTTCTAACATATTTAACCATTTTTCTAGGGCATCCGCATCTATCTAACCTTCAAATATAGGAATATCAAAATTGGCTTGTACCTTGAAAGGAGAGGTGCCTCCAAAGTGGTCTCTTGATGAATATGTTCCTACTTCTATCAGTAGGCATTGAAGGATGTGGGAAAAATTGTCCATCATTTCGTCCCTCTATCGCGTGAGAGCTTGCTCAAGCAACATATGAATAGAATCTTATGCTCCGTCATTTTTATTTTATTCTGCCATGGAGGGTTTATTGGGCGTGCGAGAGAAATTTTCATCAAGAGAGACAATCTCAAGACCCAACTTTCTATACTTGAACCTCGTCAGGGACATGCACTAAAAAATGATCAAGAGCAGCCTGCTCTGATACCACTGATCCAAATTATTTTCAGCACGAAATGAGAGCGAAGATATAATAAATAAATGTACAGAGATATCTCATATATCCAATAATATAACAGAAACATATGATAGATGCAACCATAAACACAGAGATACAGTAATACATAATTTCTATTAATGGGTGAAATGTGCAAAGACTATAAAAATACAGAGTGAAAGGCTCACTAGAATGGTGGCATCTTATCTCTTAGAAGAGATGTGGTGGCTACTCGCATTCGCAAGAATATGATTGTTACAATGAGGCTCAAAAGGCATTTTTAACATAAGGAAAATCCAAAACCCTAACTCCAGAAGATGAAAATCCAAAAGGTTTGTGAGCCCCGATGGGGGTAGTTGATACACCAACTTCCCGGGGGTGTAACTTTTTCATACGATCTTTCTTTGGGGCGCTCAATACATCGTTGGAAAGGTCTAACTGAGAAGAATGATTTTTGATTCACTTAAGTTTGATCCCTTGACAATAACCTAGGCCCAAAATCCCCAAAAAACTTCGTTTAGGGCCTCAAAACGGCCCCGGAAGTTTGGAACCCGAAAAACTGTCGAAAAACTGCCAAGGTGAAAAACTATTTTTTGAGCCAGTGGAATAGGTGCATGGCCACTGATATCCACCTGGATCATGGGTTTTACATATAATATCTAAAGGCATGGAAAATTCCAAGGAATAAATACAAGATACTTATGTAACGAGGGTGGAAGGGTGGAGCAAGGAAGGACTAATGTCCTTTACTGATTAAAGTTTGAAGACATGAAGTTGATACTTCCTAGGGTTGGTGCCCTAAACAAGGGAGTTGGTTCCCTAAAAAAAGGGAGTTGGTGCTTCCTAGGGTTGGTTCCCTAAAAAAAGGGAGTTGGTGCTTCCTAGGGTTGGTTCCCTAAAAAAAGGGAGTTGGTACTTCCTAGGGTTGAAGCCCTAAACAAGTATATTGGTGTCTCCCAATCATTATTGTAACTTGTATTATTGTATTGATTTTATATTCAATTTTACTGTTATTGATCAATTGTTGTTAATAAGTTGAAATTATTAAAAGTTTAAATCATTAACCAATACCGATTCACCTCCCCTCTCATTATTGACCAAGTTTCCAACAACAACAACATCAAGTCGTGTTGCAACAATGTAAGATGGTGTTGCAGCAACTAGGAATTGTGTCACGACAACATAAGATCATATTGCAACAACTAGGAACTGTGTTGCACCAACTTCCTTAATATGCCAACTATGACATACCTTCTGTAATAATATTTCATCATCATCATCATCACCATCATTAATGTCATCATTGTCCTCATTAATTTCATCACCATAATCAACATCGACATTGTCATCATCATTATCACGTTGCAGCCATTGGGAGTCATGTTGTAGTAGTAGTGCTAGAATTGAGTTGCATCAAGGTCAAGTCATGTTGCAGCAACCAGGGATTGTGTTGCAACAACGGAATATCGTGTTGTAGAAACTAGGAATTTTTTTGTACCAATGTAAGATGATGTTGCAGCAACTAGGAACTATGTCGCAAAAATGTAAGATTGTGTTGCAACAACTAGAAATTGCATTGCAACAACTTCCTTGCTATGCCAGTTGTGAAATACCTTCTGTAATAGTATCTCAAAATCATCATCATCGTCATCCTCCTCCTCATTACTGTCATCATCATAATCAAAATTTTCTTCATCATCATCATTGTCGCGTTGCAGCTACTAAGAGTCATGTTGTAGTAGCAGTGTTGGAATTGAGTTGCAGCAATGTCGGGTCATGTTGTAGAAACTAGGGATTGTGTTGCAACGATGGAAGATCATGTTGAAACAACTAGGAATTGTGTTGCAACAACGTAATACCATGTTGCAACAACTAGGAACTATGTTGTAGAAATGTAAGATCGTGTTGCAACAACTAGGAATGGTGTTGAAGAAATGCCCTTTCTATGCATGTGGCATGCCTTCTATAATAGTGTATGTTGGATTCTTTCACGCATCTTTCTTAACGTTGGGGAGTTGAAGACCCATGGTTCATCCATATTTTTACCAAAACATCTCACAAGCCATGGACATATCAATCCTCAGCCAAAGACTAAAGAAGGTTTCACCCAAGACACCATGAGGATCACAGAAACCATTTGGTCTTGTGTCAGGGATGAAGGACTAAACACACAGAGATCCATTCAGGATGGTATTCATATAATCCATTATATATTACTTTAACATTTAACATTGTATCGAATAAATAAACACATTCAATTGACACATGAGTAACACATCATGAGACTAGAATCATTGCAGCTTTATTATCTTCACTCCATAACCACAACCATACATTAAGCAATTAATATATTGACAGCAACAGAGCCCAATTATTTTATGAATTTCCTCATTATTACATTACATCATGTTATGTGCATCTCTTCAGAATCTATAGAGAGGAAAGATGTAGACTTACAACCAAAGTCATTACCAAACCATATGCTCAAAACAAGCTCCAATACATTAACAAACAACAACATCAAAAACCAACTAACTAATGAGCTAACAAACTTTGTTTTTGTTATCGTTTCACTTTTATCTTCTTCTGAGCTATGGCACTCAGTCACTTTCAATTCTACTCCACTCGCTCTATTGATTTACAGTTCTGCACACTATTGTCACCCACATGCATTCCACATTGACTCTTTGGAATCATGGAAATCTCAACTACCTTGCCATATCATCTTCTTTCTACTCCACGATCCCTCATGTTGTCCGTAGTAATCATTCAAGAATATTTCCCAAAGATTATTTCTTGATTCTGGCATACATGCGGTGTCTTCTTGATCTATGGAGAGCATCACAAAACTCGGACCAACGTTCCTTTGGAAGAACTCGAACTAAAGCGCAAATAAATAAATAAAATGATCTGACGCATGTGCCTCCTGTCACCCTTCGCGCAATAGCTTGAGTGTGTGTAAAATTGGAATATGCACGCATATAACTTTGTTTTTGTGTGTGCATGATATTTACCCAAAACTTTGGGCCACAACAATATCTCAATATGAATTACCATTGGGTAAGGTTCAGGTTTGAGAGGGATTATAGAGATTACCATATATATGAATTAGAGATTAAGGGACAAGGATCAATATAGGTATTATGCTTGAGTATTATAAGTATTAGGAATATTTAGGGATGTGAAATTGTAGGGTGTGAGGGTTATATGGATTATAAGGATTAGTTATTATTCGTGTTAGATGTTTTATAGCTGATAGATTAAAAATATTGTATGGGTTATGAGTTGTATGGGTTATAAGCAATAGATATTATAAATAAGAGTTACAAAGATTAAGGGATGTGATTTATTGGAATTATGGGTTATAACTCGGAATAGGTGATATGGGATATAAGGTATAAAGGTTATAAAAGTTTTTAAGGGGTGGGTTTTAGAGGTTATTAGGGAATATATATATGGGTTAGGTGTTAAGGTTATAAATTTTAGATGCTAGTATTTATGAGGGATCACTTATATATTAGCGGTTATGGTTAGGAATTTTAGGCATTATGGGTGGTGAGCAGTATAAGTTTATTTTTTCAAAGTTATAGGAGTTAAGGAATATAGGTTTTCGGGGTGACCTGTTATAGGGGTCAAAACTATGTGAGTCAGTTGTTATAAGAAGTAAATGTTTTTTAGTTAACATTTGAAATAGTTAGGTATTATGGATTATAATGGTTAATGTTTAGGGGTTGTATTGGTTAGGTTTTATGGTTTAAATTTATTAAACATACTAGGGGATATAATATTAATGATTGGAATTTTTAGGGATTATGCAAGGTGATAATTTATAGGTTTGATGGTAATAAATGTTATAGGGTTAATGATTACAGGTGTGAGGGATTATTGGTAGGTTCCATAATTGGGTTATAATTTAAGGATTAGGTGATATATATAACATGAGAAAACTAAACCGAAAACCTATATTTAATATCCATACCTCATGCATGCTATAGACCATATGACATCGAGAGTATGAAGGGTTATCAATACCACCTGCACGTGAGACACCATTTGACACCAAGAGTATTGAGGGCTCTCCATACCACCTACGTGAGAGAGACCATTTGAAATTGAGAGTACCAAGGGAAATTCAACCATTTGATGCCAAGAGTACTGAGGGAAATACCTCTGAAACCTGCACCAGTGCGCGAGAGAGGGTAATTCGATCATTTGATGCCAAGATCAAGGGAAATACCTCTGATACCTGCACTAGCGCATGAGATATGGAAATTCCACAATTTTACGTAGAGACCGAAGGCAATACACACATGTGTGCAAGATATGGTGAGTACCTCTGCACATTATTGAATGTGGATTAAAGTTGTCTGTGAATTCATAAAAAAGGGTTAATTTTTTTCATTTTTCCTCTTCAATATGGTATTTCTTCTAGGAAAAAAAACCCCTATTACCGATAACCACTATGGTCATCTAGTCTAGTCTATTGACTACTTATTTCTATCCCTAATAAAAAAATAAAGAATGTTCTCAAATAGATAATGCCTTAATTCCATTATCAGATCCATAGAACTGTCAAACATACTTTAGAGGCACAAAAACACTACCACCACATAAGAAATGGGTACAAATAGTTCTCTTCAATTTGTTGATTACTACTCTGAAAAAATCCATTGCAAAATAAGAATCGATGATCTGTTGTCGATGATCCATAGATCTAATATTGAGGGAAACAAAATCACCCACTAGAACCAAATGGATCACATAGTTTTTGTGCATATTTAGGGTATTACTCAGAGAGTTCACTCCCCTCATGGAATTTTCAATGATGCCCATATTTTTGTTAGCTTTATTAGGTCCATTGTTGGATGTGGGTTTGGTATTAATGTCGAGGGGGTCATAAGGATGAATCCATCTAGATATGTTGAAGAACAGTCTATGGAAAATGGAAAAGGAGACTACTTATCTGTAATGAAATTTGCAATTACAATGGATATAGGGACCATGAAAGGACAATGGTGAATTCCACTTGAAGAGTTAAAAATAATACAAATCCTATCATGGAGGTTACTAGATAAATCCTTAAATAAAAGGGCATATGACTTAGGCTGAGAAATTTTGAAGCCTCCATCCCATGGATATCTTGGGATTACCCCACTTTATGACTTGTGAAATATGTGAAAATCCTTGATGGCATTGCAAAAAATTGTCCCAATCCTTCTTCTTAGGAATATATTGCGATAGCACCACTTCATAATTGAGAGAGCCCCAAAAATGTTTTGATGACACTATGGTACAATATCCCACCTAAATGGAAAGTCTCCCACACCAATATGATGCCATGAACTAGTGAAGGTGGGCCCCAAAAATATT
>JZKD02S0235577.1:260304-272387 GCA_000966675.3 Picea glauca
AGGTCTTCTTACATCTGCCTTATTCTATTTTATTGAAAGGTCTTATTAATATTGACCTTTATTACATCCGAATACATTGATCTACCTATGTGCGGGTTAGGACCTTAACATTTTTCCTCGAACCATCCTGCAAGTTTCTTTTTCAAATAATGTTTTTACCCCTACATCGTCCATTTTTCTTACAGAAATCAAATTTCTATCCAATCCTCAGATGTGTAGAACACTAGGAAGTGTTCAAATCCTTCCATCTATGAGCCTCAACTTGAATTTTCTTCATCCTATGATTTTGGTTGTCGAGTCATCATCTAGGAAAATATTACCTCCATCATACATTTCATATTCATAGAACCACTTCATCTGGGGAGTCATATGAAAGCATGCACTTGAGTCAACCAACCATGCCTCATGATATGCATGTGTGCTTGAACAATCCAAGTACATATCCCCTCCTTCTTCCTTGGAGATATTTTCTTCTGTAGAAGGAGCATCTTCATATCCCTTCACTCTCTCAACGCTTCTGGATATACATTGCTTCTTATAGTTCCCTTCTTTTCCACATCTCCAACATACCTTTAAAAACTTTCCGGGATATTTAGATCTACCCTTAGATTTAGATCTCCCACTTGAGGACTTGGATCTATTTCTTTCCTGGGGGCGTCCTCTTGTAAATAATTCATATGTGTTACGTCCTTCCATGTTCTTCCATCTCATCTCCTCCGAAAACAAGGATGAGAACAAATCATCGAAACTCAAGGTAGTTGTATTACTACCTATGGCCACAACCAAAATATCCCATGAGTCTGGTAAAGATCATAGTAAATTGATACACTTATCTTCATCTAAAATTTTAATCTCAATAGATAATAATTAACTTACCACAATATTGAAGGTGTTCATATGCTCTATCACTGAGTCTCCATCTCTCATCCTCGGGTTATACATCTTCTTCTGCAGGAATAATTTATTCACCAGGGACTTTTGTTGATGCAAAGTCCCCAACTTATCCCATAACACCTTGGATATAGCTTCCCCTAATACATTTAGTAATACTGAATCTGAGAGACACAATCAGATTGTTCTCTTTGCCATCTGATCCAAATATTTCCATTCATTTGTTGACATTCATGTAGGTGCAGTACCTGGATCCATCGCGATCCACTAATATTTGTCTACAAATAGATCTTCCATATTGAGCTTGCACAGCTCAAAAGATTTCCCATCAAATTTCTCGATCTTTATTTTTGAACTGCTTGCCATTTCTTTTCACCTGAAGAATCAATACTGCATATCTCCCACTCTAACAAGGATTATCAAATTCCTGACCCAAACCCCTGACCACAAAGGTGTCCCCCTGAAGACAACAATTGCTCTGATACCAAATGTATATTTTAACCTTGTACAATTATTTACTGCAGATAGGTTTTCAATAAAAGAATAGAAAATATACAATGGAAAATACACACGTTACACAGATATTTTTCCTCTGCAAACCCAAACCGGGAAAACCAACATCTTTTATATTCATCATCTCATACAATATTTTTTAAAATACAATATACATATAGGATCCATTGGCATCCAAAACCCTAATCCAATGACCTGGATTAGTCAAAAACCCTAATTCCTTAACCGGAAATAGAAAACCATCGGCGAAAACCATGTGCCGAAAAACTACCCAAAAATGGACACAAAAAACTGCCATGCAAAGAATATAACACATACCCAACAATATGGGTCTATTCTCCATGGATGGTGTAAAGGTGAAAGATGGAGAACTTGTTGAATTGATGGAGTATATCATACCATGCTACATCTATGGATATTTCTTGAGGCTAGTCCAATATATTCCAAGTATGTGGAGATATGCAGTCACTGCAAATTATATACAAATTATATACCGCTAAAAGTCAACAATCACAATAAAGGAGAGATGATGTATATTGATGTAAGGCCAAATGTGTCAAGGAATATTGCAAGGCTTATAAACAGTACAAGACCTGGGATAACAAGAAAGCAACCCAATTTTATATTTGAAGGCGTGAAGGAAATCGGATATTTGTATGTACTGTTAAAACAATAGATGCAGGAGAAGAGTTGTGTGTAGATTGTGATTTGATTCAAATCGATAGAGGCAATGTTATTATGGGGGTAATTATTTTATACCAGTATACCCAACCTGTAACTAATGTTTTCATTTTTGTATATTTAACATAAATTTTAATATCTCATGCTTCTTATATGATTTTATAACATTCTAAAATTCCATGTTTCTTATACTGTGCTATGGTGATCATGAGAAGGCACCAACTAGCTCGCAACAATTATAACAATGATTTTCATATAAATTCTTACTGACAGTAATTTAATTAACATGTTTATTTTTTTATGAAGATGAGCACACCATCATATCACGATGATGTGGGTGATGAAATATTTGAATCAAACCAATGGAAACAATTCAAAAGGCCTTGACAAAGGAAAATATGAAACTCATTGAATTGGCTAGGTGTAAGCTAGCTACAGAGGACACGAGATAAAGGATGACAATTTTAATGCGGGATATAGAACAATATGGGGTAAGCAATATTTATAAAAAACATTATTTCTAACATATATTAATTTATGAAATTTTGATTGATACCTCTATATGAGAAAATAGTCAAACGTTTTATTTCTATAGGAATCTTTGGATCTGACGAGATAGCCTAGTCATGCGGACGTTGTTGGTTGCAGTGATGCACGAACTAGAAAGTGTCCTAGCATGATCCACATACCCGTGAGTCTATTTTCTTCTTATTTTTTGTCTTAGAGGACTGAAACTCCTAGGACCCATGGGATTCTCCCAACGCACATGCTAGATCGTGCATGTGATGGTCTACAGGGAGAATCTCATGAGAATGATTCTCCATAGCATTTTTATCTTGGAGCATCACATGTTCAAAGCTCAGGAACAATCTCCATCAAATTTTTGGTGGAAAAAAAATTGGTTCCCTTGAAGATACAACAAATCCATGGTATTTATGAATATCTTAAATAATTCCTACCATTTTATTGAAACCTACATCTTTCAGATTATTTTAATCTAATTATCATATCATTTTCTAGGAAACAACATTTTTTATAGGACCTTACATAACAAGGATTTAGATATTTTTAGGCCCACCATTTTCACACGGTAGAATGACAAGAATAAAGATTTGAAAAACAACAATATGAACCATATGGTTGGTCTATTTGGTGATATGTTCAAGAAGTCTGAAATCACCTCGGGGGCCAGTACATATTTGAAATATCCCAGAGATCAATATAGTGTTCAATTGAAAAAGAACCTTGAGTATGATTGTCCTCTAGCCATTCCCAAGATGGAATGGAAGAATATACAAGATGATGCAAAGGAGAGTGCATTGAGACACGAAGGGAAGACACCACCTATCCCTACAAGGTCATATATGATATTTTGAATTGAATATGTTGAATTTTCTTTAGTTCTACAGAAAAAATAAAATAAAAAAAATAAAAATAAAAAATAATATCTAACATACTTGAACTTTTCGTAGACTCTGAGACACATCAAAAGCAACCAAGACAAGACTAGAAAAACATGGGGAGCATAAACTTGCCAACATGGTTACTTGAGATTAAAATATTGAATTGTAAGTAACAAATAATTTAACCATATTACTCATATCATCATGCAAATTTTATTTAATTGCAGCCAATAAGCAAAAATCTTGATCTTATGTGATGCAAGGGGATATGTTCAACACTACCACCACTGAAGAAGACTTTAGGATTGGCTTCAAGTTCGGATTTAAAGAAATGGTGGAACATCGACAAAGGATGGGGTAGAAAAAAATATGACCCTTCAAAAGAGATGGTAAATAAAATGACAAGATCGCAGCTTTTTATTACTTATTAAATATATTGACGAATGATTTAACCCATCAATTAATGTGTCTATTTTTTAAAGAAAGAAAGCAACGTCAGTTTATTCGATGGTGGTGTACAACAACCCCGTATTGATGATTCTAGTGGTGTGAAAACCCATCATTGTATGTGTGTCTTTAAAATCAAATGTATAATATGATGATTATTAATATTTATTTGCAGATGGTGTACTTATAACTTTTGTCGTTTCAAAGGCAGAGCATGTATATGAGGGTGCTTAGAGAGGAGAGGAACCAATGACAATCCAACCAATGGTGTCAACTACTCCTCTAGGTAAAAAAAATAGTAATGATATTTGTACTAAAGAAACACTCCTATGAATAATAACCAACCATGTCCTTTTAACGCTTTTTGTTATTGTAGTGGATTCCCCTGTAGTGCATTGGTGTGCACATCGTGCTACTAGAAGTAGTACAATGGTTGAGATGAAACATCGTCATCGAGCACTAGAAGAGGGACCAATAGTTGAAGGGGATCAAGATGAATGTTATGATGATTTACTCTTGAATTCTATGAAAAATGAGAAACAAAAAAAGAAGTGTGTACATATTATGAGGACAAAATTTATTAATATGAATTATTTTTTGTACAATTTTTTGTGTTGCTACCTTCTTATGCATGAACCTTATATCTTATGTATGCATGTACCTTATTTCTTTCATTTACCTTTAATTTTTGTTTTTCTACTTGTTATGCATTATTGGGTATGGGGAATTGAGAGTGATGTGAGGGGGGAATGAACTTCCACCTTGACATGGTTGACCCTATTTAGTAGAGAATAAATCATTCTCGAAACCAATAGAAGCTCATTAATGAGGTATTCCCATTTAGTATTTATAGAGTTTCATACATGTTTAATTATTATTCAATCATATAATGTTTTATTCTCTTTGAAAAATGCAACCTCATACATGTTTAGTTATTATCCAGTCATATAACCTTTTATTGTCTTTGAAAAATTCAAATTTGAAGGGAGGTCACCTCCACGATCCACGGTGCATTTCCAACAAGATATAAATAATTTGCTTCTCTTTCCTCATGAAATTTTCCTTCATTGTCTTGTATATTTAAATTCAAAATCCAAGGACGGATAATGTTGAAAATGATTATTTTTCATTTAATAATATTGTTTTTAGAGATTATTGATTGTAAGTTGATGTGGCATATTATGTTCTCCCTTAACATTTATGTTTTGCAATGTTCAATGTTTAGAAACACATATTCAGAGGACTTGGCGATGTAGAATGATGGCTAGAGTTAGTGATTGATTCAATGAACATTGACAACAATATTGATAAATTAGATGGCGCAAAAAAAGTAAGTTCCACACTTGTCCATATGAAAGATTTTGGGAGATACTTATTTATGTTCTGTTGGAACTTATACATCACCATTTCCTATATACCTTAGACCATGATGTATTATTCCCTTCAAATAACAAAGCACATGTAATGCAATGACCAAAATAATTTACCTTGGCTCAACCATATACTGGCTCATAGTGTTCACTAAAAAACATTAATCAAGTCTACTACCAACCAAATATATAAAAGATTCAATCCATTGTCTATACTATTGGAGAAATTTCTATTTTTGACACACTAGTTCAGTGGGAGTTAACTGACTAGTTCTATTTAGACTTTCTATTTTTACCATCACTATTATGCATGCATGCATTCCTAAGGAAAGCTAACTGCTTGATTTATTTTCTTAATTATGGAATGCTTTGCCCTATATATGAGTGTATTCCACTCATTCATTATATCATATTTATCATGATCTATGTATCAATCATCAGCTCATTGGAATAGTGTGAATATATTTTCTCATTCTTCCATATTGAATCTCTCTTCTTTTCTTGATAAGCTTTGTTTGTAATTGTTTTAGCTAGATCTCATGTGCAGGTTTCCATGAAACAATGACATGGTATCAGAGCTATGCTGCTTGGAGCAAGCTAGACAAGCCAAAGAATAAGGAAAATCGGGGTTTCGGTGAGCTAAATCCATGGTTGTAACTTTCAGAAATTATTCCTCCCAAAATATTACGTTTTTTAGGAAACGGCTCATGTTGAAAGTAAATCGACCCATTTTGGAAGTGGGTTTTCAACCGTTTGGCGATGTTATTTACTGTTTTCTCAAAACGTGAGCCACAAGATAGCCTCCTAAAACTGATACGAATCTGTGGCCATACCTTTCCACATTCATTGCTCCCAAAATATTATGTTTTGGAGGAAAGAGATCGCGATGAAAGTAAATCACCCATTTTGGAAGTGGGTTTTCAACTGTTTGGAAGTAGGATGTCGAAGTAGGAGGTAGCGTATATGGTGGATCTATCATTAATTCCAATTCCTTTCTTAGCATTTTTTGGTTTTGCAACTAAATTAATCTTGATTTTTATTTGTGTGTAGACATCATGATGTTACAACCCACGATCAATATTGACGCAGAAATCCAGTTGTTGTAATACATCGCAACGCTGCAACAACTTTGATGGGTTTTCTAATTACCTTTTTATTAACTAGAAATATAACCATAACACTTGTAACTTTAATTTGTCAACCCAAGGATTTTTATGTGTACTTGTGAACTGTCATGCACTATATATGCGAGGGAAAATTATTCAATTTACTCTCCTAATGATACAGTTGCAACAAACATTTATGACTACAAAACTTAAACTGTAAGATACTTTTGAAAAAGTCGCCAACTTCTAACAATATTAGAAAATAAATCGATGGTCTAGGCTGTAGAAAATGAAAGCAAGCTTAATCTAGTTCAACCGGCCTGGAAGCATGTAGTGCTATAACCCCAGTTGAACGTAATTGAAATTTGTAACTAACAAATTCAGTCTAACTGGAAGCACATCATGATGTGACCCCTATCTGAATATCACAGGAATTTAATTTTACTCTAAGTATTGAAAGAAAACACACTTTGACCGAGATTCAAACCTAGATGGTGACTATCTAAACGAATATCCTCTTACTTTAATCATGTAATCATTTAATAAAAGAATTATGCATACAATTATGATTAAGCTCTAACCATTCACAATATTCAATAACTAAACAACACATTTGATTAGGACAAGAAGTATGAAACTGCTAAAAACGGAGTAATACAATATAGTGTTGTAACAGAACATAAATAGATACACAAGAATTGTGAAAGATCAATCAATATGAAAAAATAAAACATATACTTACAGTACAACAATACATAACTAAGGAGGGGGCCCTACCTCCTTAGGTGAGGTACTAAATAAACCTTCAATCACACATTGAGATTCACATGATCATTTACATGAAAATTAGAGCACGAAAATCAGAATAGTATCTTTATTACTTCTGAGAAACAAAGTCCATTATTACAATATATGATGCCCCATTTTTAGATCAAGATGGGCATGTATACAATTTACATCTTGCTTTATTTAGCAAGAAAGTGTTGTGGACAGCCATGAGGATATGGGATCCTCATGATATTCTCTAATTCGTTCAACAAATTGACTAAGATAGACGTGGTGGTGTCCTTAGTGACCCATCATCTTCCTCGACTAGCATAATATTTTTAGAGTAGTTGCATATACCTTGGACCAACAGTTTCCATTTGTCTGCTTATTATTTCCTCTTTTTCTGTTTTCTTGTTTTTCTCGGCATGATGGGTTGGCAATGAATTTCTGTAATATGGTTTTCATAGTTGGAAATCTTTGGACAAACTCGTTGGTTTCATGTTGCAGCAACGACAATTAAATGTCATCAGTATCGTGTTGCATCCACTAGGAGTTGTGTTGTAGCAACATTGTTGGAATTGAGTTGCAGCAACATCAAGTCGTGTTGCAACAACTAGGGATTGTGTTGCAGCAATGGAAGGTCGTGTTGCAACAACTAGGAATTGTGTCACAACGATGTAAGATTGTGTTGCAGCAACTAGGAACTATGTCGCAACAATGTAAGATCATGTTGCATCAACTAGGAACTATGTTGCAACAACTTCCTTGCTATGCATGTGACATACCTTCTGTAACAACATCTCAATGCATTCATTAGAAACATAAAAAGGTCAACTTTACCCCTATTTACACTAGAAAAATCATCTAAAATGACATGAGTTGTGGTGAATGAACCTAGGGAAAAAATATGTCATTATACTCAAGATGTAGCTGAGATAATGGAAAAAGGTAGTGGAAGAAAGTAAAATAAGGGTGTGAAAAAAGGTGGTATCTAAGACGCCTGTCATCTCCCCCCAACCAAAAGTGTTGCATGTCCTCATGCAAATACTCTTATCAGTCTGAATTTGAAAGGGAAGCGGAAGAATGAAGATTGTTGATGTTGAAATATTTATGTCCATCCTCATATGCCAAGTAATACCCTCCATTCCCTTCAATTTCATTCCAATAACGTTCCTCCTCCGTCTGTCCCAAGTTATAGTCTTGTTGATACTCAGGGGAAGGAATCCAAATCATTTGGTATTGGAATATTATCTCTATCCAATGATTTCCACATTCCTTCATGCACTAGAAATATATGCATACTCATTTCAAAGCGACTGCGAAATTATGGAAATTGAAGGAATCCTTTTTCCTTATCTCTATTATTGAATGTTCCCATCTTTGGTTGCTTCCCTGCAAAGCATCTTGCATCAAAAAATTAATGCATTCAACACAATCACATATGGATTCTTCTATATTATTGGCCATGAAGGCTCCATGCTCCTAAGAGTTAATTGTTGTAGGAAAATTACCCTGTGGACAGGTGAATGTCCTCTTGGATCTTAGACCCCTATGACCAAGAAAAAAAAATGCTAACATTGAACACTAACATTCCTTTAAATGTAGCTAAACTAGTCAAAGGAAAAGAGGAAGAAAGCATGAGTACCTTTTTCTAAAGTTTGTCCTTACTCGGTCCAAGTTGAACTTGATCTTCAAGCCCTTTAATGAGTTCTGCAATTCTATAAACAACAAAGACAATGAATGATTCCTATTCTACCAAGATTAGTTTAAACTAGATTTATCAAGACGAGACAAGCCCATGCAAATATACACAAACTTGAAGGAAACAGGTCAAGCATATATATTAATGAGAACATAACAAGGTGCTTACAATCTGTAGATGCAGATGCAGCAGCCTCACCAAGTCCTCCTTGTCCAACTCCTTACTCGAAAGATCCACGAACAGAATGACAATACTTTTCACCAATATTCTCCCTTTTTCACCATGAGAATGCATCCTTATATAGTCTTTGAGAGGCTCAACCACACTAGCAAATTTGGGTCATTTTGCGACGGCTCTTTCGACGCTCTTGCGACGTTATGTCGTGGATATTGCAACAAATCTTGAGTCTCCCAAATGTCACTTCAGGTGACGTGGCATGTGCGACGAATCTAGATTTTCGTCGCAAGTGCGAAAACAATAGGGAAATTGTCATGATTGCGACAAAAAAGAAATACCGTCGCCAGAATGACTAAGTAAATAAATCGTCGAAAGAGTGACCAACTAGGGAAATCGTCGCAAGAGAGACCATAAAGAGAGCTCATCACACCCTCAAAAATATTGGCAAAGTAATGGAAAAGTTTGTGACAAAGTGGTTGTCACAATTGCGATGGACGTAGGGTATATTGCAATGAAGTTGCAATAGAATTTTTGTAAATTTATATAGCAAGTTTGTTGCTAATGGAAAAAAAAATTATGGAGGGTTCGTCGCAATTGCGATGAATTTGCTATACAATTTTCATGATTTGTATAGAAAGTTCGTCGCTAATGGAAAAGTTTGATATGAAGGGTTCGTCGCAATTGCGACAAAGTTGCAATACATTTTTTGTAATTTGTATAGAAAGTTCGTCGCAATATTTGTACATGTCATCGCAATTGCAATGACAATAATTTATTTTAAAATAAAATAAAATTTTATTTTTTGAGCAAAAAAATTAAAATTTGATTTTTGAGCCAATTATATAAAGTGTTATAGTTGGCTCAAAAATGTCATAGGGACTACCCCCCTTGGCTTCACTAGGAGTTGTCCTATACGGAGGAGTTGAGTATCGGGTGACAACACCTTGACTTGATACTTTCCCCCAAGGACACACCAAGTGGATTGAAGGTTTCTTCCACGTTAACCCAGGTGTGTATTAGGACGGCAACAGGCGCATTTTAAATTTCAGCTATATTTGATTGAAATGAGTTACTTTCATTATATGTATTATTGGATTTGAGAAAAGGAGGCAAAGTCAGAGGATACTCCAAATATTTCTCAAGGATTTGTACTCCTTCACAAGATAAGTATTCCCTTCTACAAAGTGAAAATGGATATAGTTTCTAGAAGAGCTTGCACATAAACCTCATAAAACATTTGAGGTGGAAGCTTATATCTTGTGTTGAAATATTATATGGACTCCGCATCTTCCATGTACATTGCACAAAACTCCCACAATTTCAGCCACATGATAAGATTCATCATAAGAATTTTTTAATGTTTATTTGAATTAAAACCAACTATGAATTGATCAAATTGGTCGGACATTATACCAATCCCACTCTTTTCCTTCAAAATTGAATGGAAAGAACCTACAAAAAACATCTTCATGAACAATGTTATGTAAACATAATCTTGCATTCATAATTTATAATATGCTAAAATGTGGTAGTGTTTCCTTCACCATTAAACTTTGACAAGAGATTGTCTACCATTCTTGGGAGTTCATATAAAGGCCCTTGCAATCCCGATGTAGTATTGGAATCCCATGCAAGTACTTGGAGTAGAGAATGAGAAATAAATGCAAACAACATGTATCTCTACACAAGCTACCTTGTCATCCACTCTTCTTCTAGCACCAAAATGTTGGCATGGGAAAATGTTCTATGACAACCTCACAGGTTTACTAGGAAAAAGGGACCAATTAGACCTTCCACTATTAAAAATGGTGAACCCTTTGGTTATATCTCAATTGTCATAATCTGGTTTCTTATTAAATAAATAAATGCAACTATCAAACAAGGAAAATTGCAAATTAAATGAAAACTACTCTAATCATGTGGGAGTGATTTTAATAACTAATCGACATGAAACAAAAATATAGGTACAAATAGTAGGTAGAATAGTCCACCAACTATGGCATAAAAACCAAACCCAAGGAAAACTCTAATAATCTAGAATAGACTACAAATCACCCATAGACTGCCTACTTCATGTCAACTTTGATGTAAAACAAAGGGAAAATTACAAAACATCAGGAGAATAGTCCACCAATTTTCATTTATACAAAACTCCTAGGGAAAACTCCAAGGACTAAGGATAACCTACAAATCACCAAAATCACACTTTCTTCACATCAAGTTGTTATCATGTGAAAGATAAGTGAGTGATAAGAAAGAAACAAGAAAATAATCCACATGATAAAATGTTACAACCCACAAGCACCAAGATACCTAGGAGAGTAGAGAATAGCCCACAACCAATAATATATCTAAAAAACATAAAGAACTTGGCTGAAAATGGCTTATGTATTCACATAAGAAGATAACTTACATTACAAAGAAAAATACCCCTACAAATGTGTACACAATTTTCCTTTATACAAAATAGGGAGACTATTAGACCTTCCAAATGAAATTTCACCTACCAAGTGACCCTTGGTATCTTAAGTGACTCTCCACATTCTCTCTCTTCTCTCTCTTGAAATTTCTTTTTATGACTAAAAAATAAAATTAACTAATAATCAAGTTGCTCATATTTGAAGTATAACAATTTAGGTGGGTGAATATTTCACTCAACATATTCTCATGTACATTAACCATACTCTCAACCCTTTCCCTATGAATATCCAAAAAAAGTTCCATTTTTAATCCCATGTTGGACAATTCATTATATGCTCATCTTAGTCTTTCAAATTGCTTAACAATGAGCACTTTGCAACTTTCTAGGACCGCCTCATTGATATCAAGGATTTTATTGGCATTAAGTTTCCCTGAGTCCATGCTCTAAACAACCCTTTCTCTACTCTTTACCAACACTTCCCTCCAATGTGGCACCATTTTTCTACTCTTTACTAACACTTCCCTCGAATATGCTTTGCCCATCACATAGTTGAAGATAGTCATTATGGCTTGTGACCAAATTCTCTTCCTTTGAACATCCCTT
>JZKD02S0235577.1:313988-327216 GCA_000966675.3 Picea glauca
TCTCTGGTTTCTCTAGCACCCACTAGAAGGAAGCACCAACTCCCTGAATATTCCAGCACCAACTTGATGGAAGCACCAACTTCCTGAATGTTCCAGCACCAACTGGATGGAAGCATCAACTTCCAGTTACACAGGCTCCAACCTGTATAACAGAGAACACTTGTTCTCCCTTGCACCACCCTTCCACCCTGGTTTCTCTGGCTGCAACTAGATGGAAGCTACAACTTCCTGTGTTCAAGCTCCCACTTTAACCTCTGAGGACAACAGTCCTCCCAAGAACCTCCCAACCTCCCTAGAATATGAATGGCTAAATAAACATTCAACTTTACAGATAAATCAGTTCTTACCAATCTTTCTTTGTTCTGTAAATCTGGTCTTCTACACACTGTTATGTTTCTCTTCTCTTCCTCTGTCTGTTCAGCAGGTATGCTCTGCATCAACTCGTTCTCTCATTCTTCTCTTCTTCAACTTGTTCTGTCATTCTTCTCTACTTTTTCTCTTTCTTTCATTCTACTCTGCTTCTGCTCTTTCTGTCATTCTGCTCTACTTTTACTCTTTCTGTCGTTCTGTTGTGCTTCTGCTCTGCGTTTCATCTCACTCTGCACATTTTATAAGTCTCATGCTACGCACCCTCTCATTTTCCCTTTCTTTCTATTTCGTTCATTTTCCATCTGAAACAGCCAACCATACACAGTCTGTCTCATTTTCTTTTATACACAACTACACGATAGTTCAACTTCCCAACTCCTTAGGCAAAAGAAAGACAATTGTCCGAGCAACTGAAACGCCAACTGAAACGCTAACTGATTTGCAATCATGAGTCCGTTTCACTAACAGATTCGTAACTGAGGAGTTAACTGTGAGAGAGAGCAATAACCTTCTGATCATATTCCAATTTATCCGCACCGTTGGATGAACTTTATTAATCTTGCCTTTAAATCGGGTTTTGGCATTTCGGCATTCCTGATGTTCAATGTTCTTTTCACTTACAAATCCCGATCCACGAAATCCCATAAAGAAGTCGAATCAACGATCCAGATCATATTTGGAACTGACGGTTCAGATTACATCGCGATTTCACATATCGCGATATCGGGATTCCTGATGTCAATAATCTTTGACATGTCCAACTCTCGATCCCCGAAACTCCGACAAAGACTGGAATCAATGGTCCAGATTCAACCTTAATCTGACAGCTCAGATTACATCGTGATTTCACATATCGCGATATTGGGATTCCTGATGTCAATAATCTTTGACATGTCCAACTCTCGATCCTTGAAACTCTAATATGGTGTAAGTCTGCTGACGTCACATGTGTTAAATAACTGCCACGTGTCACCCTGATTCGTGACTTACATGTGATTGGCATGTTGAATCAGTCTGAGACTTGTCATTACCTGGTTGTGCCACGTGTTCCTAGCTGACGTGGTTTGCTGACGTGAGTCAGATCGACGGTTCAGATGTGATCTTGATTTGACGGCTCAGATTACGTCGGGATTTTGCATATCAAGAAATCGGGATTCCTATTGCATTGTTTCTTTGACATATCCAAAATGCAATCCTCAAAACTCCAACAAGGAGTCAGATCAACGGTTCAGATGTGATCTTGATTTGATGGCTCAGATTATGTCAGGATTTTGCATATCGAGAAATCAGGATTCCTGTTGCATTGTTTCTTTGACATCTCCAACACGCAATCCTCGAAACTCCGACAGGGAGTCAGATCAACGGTCCACATAACCCCCAGAGATGGACGGTCCTCCTAATTTCGGGATTTGTGAGCCCTCTACTCCTTTCACTTTTAAAGATCATGCAGGTTTTCCTCAATCCAACGGTGGTCGGGCCTTGCGCTCAGATCTAACGCCTGAGATCTATCCTCCTCTTCAGCGTGCTCTTCTTATATTTATTCAGATCTGACGGCCCTCATGTTGTCAGGAATTTTGGATGGGATCCAACGATCAGAAATTCTTTTCGGGCCTTCGATCATTTTATCAATGTTGCGTTGCCTTCGATCATTCAATCTTCCTGGACTTATCTTCTATTTTCCTGTTGATCATCGCTGTTGTACTCAAGCCATCATTACTTCTGTACTTGCCATCAATGACAAGCATTCGTTGTCTGTTAAATATTTTCCATTCGCTGTCTGTTAAATATTTGCCAACAGATCGATCCCGGGCATTTCCTCGTAGCTCCAAGCGAAGACATCGCGAAATTCTTTAAATAAAGTGGTGTAAGATTCCACTTCCTCGGGCGAACAATTAGCACCGAGATGAACATTTTCCATGAAACCTTCTTTGATCGAGATATCAATAGCGACGGTAGAAGATATGTTGCCTAAATTTCCCTAGGAAGTAGTATCCTCGGTAAGTATAGGATATTGGGGAGAATCAACAACATCGGGTGGGAAGATAGAGTGTATATCTTCCTGTATTTAATCTAGACTAGGAAGAAAAGATGATCGATGATGGTTTTCATCCCAAGGTACCTCGTCGATACTAAGCATTTCCATAATGGATTTTTCCGATGGAAAAATATGTGAGATGTAGTCAAAAGTAGAGGACAAGGAATTCAACCAAGATGGAAACGAATAAGTGTTGGAAGCCAATAGATGTTGGTCATCCGAGGAGGGGAGGTAGATTGGATAGCATCGTATGAAGCCTCAGCTAGACTAAGTTGCATAGCGTCACCTAGTGCATCGAATTATAAAGGACTAGGCACAACCCAAGGATCAGATGATTCTAAAGACTGATAGGCCATAGTCGAGATCATATTGATTGTGGCAATATGTTGTGTGGTGGGAGGAAGTGGTGTAGGGAAAGTAACCATAAGGGAAGAATATTTTAAAATACCTACACCAACACTTTCATAAGTGATCTTACTATATCCCAAGAAAGGAATATTGTTAGTGGCAGGAATGTGAGGGTTGGGTGTGCAGTAATCTAATTGGTCGATAGTGACAATTTTACCTTGATGAGGGAATTGTACACATCAAAACGTCGATGAACTAATGACAGTCATGGAATAGAAGCAACTTCTTCCTAATAACAATTTGTAATCAAGGGGAGCATCGACTACCTCTACATCGACAAAGACAGTCTTACCCACCAACTGAAGGGCTAAGGACTACAAGAGTCCGTGAGGACGAAAACCTCACTCGTCGAATGCTTGTAACATTGTAGGGGATTGGTTAAGCGTAGGTGATTTCAATCCTTTCCAAAAATATAATGACATGACACAAGTGGAATCTCCCTCATCTAATATGGTGTGGTGCATGTGTTGGTTATGAACAACGACATCAATTTGAAAAGAAAGTTGGTGAGAAAGTCATGACTTGAAGTTGTTGAGGTTAAACGTGATATTATTTGACGACTCAGGATCAATAGCACTGATGGCGGCCAAGAGCGTTCTACGTTGACTTGGGAAATGTTGTAGAACTTCAAGAGTAGACATAGCATACGGTGCTTGAGCCAAAACTTCAACAATGTTGTAGTTTTGGGTGGCACGCAAACTAGGATTAAAAGTTGACTTGCGAATAGTACTCTTGAGAGGGCGTAAAATAGAGTCAAAAGTAGGTTTCTCTATCTGAAGTGATCCAGATGGAGGACTAACAGAGCCAGGAAATGGATCCGGTGGGGTACTGTTAGTGACCTTTCTTTATCAGGTTTAGCCGACATGTCATACGTAGTGGTGTGAGTGGTTAAATCAATCCCATTAAACATATAAATATGAGCACTCGTCGAGGATTCATCACTAGGAGGATGGTTGGAACTGCCCCCTGCGGGAGGGAAAAGTGCTTGAGAAACCATGTGTTGTTGTTGAGGAAAAGGTTGTGTTAACACGGCCGGTTGGGAATTCCCTTTGAAAATTTTTGCAACTTCATCACGATGTGGACAATCTCGGGTTAAATGATCTTCACCACAAATAAGACATGGGAATTTTGGTTTTCGTTGTGGTTTCTTTTCAGCAGCATGCGGTGGAGTTTGTGTTTTGGGATGTTCATTATTATTATTCTTTTTGGGTTTATTTTTTTTTTTCTTCTTACCCCCATATTGTTGTGAAGAGGAAGATTGAACTGCATTGACCTCAGATATTTGATTCGGGAGGGAGGTAGAGGAGAGTGAAGTCGAATCGGTAACGGGTGTAGAAACAGAGTGATTAGTCATTCCAGTCAACTATGATGAATATTGGGTTTTGACGGTACTGATAACTCCATCCTCATGTGCCATGGAAGAAGGTTTGGATGGATCAGTAGGAGTACAGGTAGCATTTGGAATCAACTCATACAAAGTACCAGATTGGGAGTAAACCAAATCTAAGTACTGAGCTCAGGAAATGGCTACTTCCTCGGTAACTACACCACCCATGGCAACTTCACGAGAAATGGGGGTAAAAGAGATTTAGTAATCCATTCTACCAATAGCTGGTTAGGGATGGTCGCTTTAATCAACCTTTGTCGTCGTCTCCATTCATGAATGTGCTCAAAGATATGCACAGAGTTCGTTTGATGAAGGGATGTTAAAAGTTCAGTACCCATTTTGTAATGGATGGGTAATTGAAAATGTGTGAGAAAAGCCATAGCGAGGGAGTTGAAGGCTTGAAAGGAACCACGTTGAAGTTCAATGTACCATTTGGTTGCAAAGCCCGTGAGTGTGCGCTGGAAGAGACACAAATGTATAGAATCATCCATTAATGAATTTGATGAACACCACAAAGGAAATGTCATCACATGGTTGTTTGGGTCTTCTCCATGTTTACCATCAAATTTGAGGATGTCAGAAGGTAATTTAGCAGGAATTACTGGCCAAAAAATAAAATGCAATATGGGATCATTTTTCAATCGAGGAAAGTCTGGTAGATCCAGTGTGGAAAGAAAGGGTAATTGTCAGTTAACCTAAGGGTGATACTGGTGTGGCATAGGGACACCAACGGGGCCATAAATTGGTTGATGTGGATAATTGTATCTAGTAGGCCCTACCATATATGGTTGTTGTTGACCAGTATAGGTAGGATTCGATTGTTGTTGAGGAACGTTCATGAGCAGGGTGAAACCAGGTTAATTATGAGGAGTATAAGTTGATTGATTTAGTTGTGGGGGATAAACACTTTTCCCTTGAGAAGGGTAAACAGTTTTTCCCTGAGGAGGGTAAACATTAGACCCTTGGGGAGGTTAAGGTTGTTGTCCTTGAGGGACCCAGGTGGGATTTGGGACACCTGGATAAAGTTGTCCAAAATATAATTTGGAAGGAATGGGATTTTATACTCCTCCTTGTGGGTTATGGTAATATTTCCCCCTATGGTAAGGTTGATTAAATTTACCTCCTTCAGGTACCCCCTAGGATTTTGAAGGATTTCTGGAAAAAGAGGGTTTCCTCCCTGCCATAGGTTGATTTACAACTATGGTTTGACAAGTAAAGGAGGGTTTTCCATCATAAGGAACATGCAAAGGTGGTTGTCCCCCAGGAGAGGTAGGCCCACTAAGGTGGTTGACCCCTAGTCGAGATATGTCCCACATTTGGTTGTGTATGTCTAGCAAGGGTCTGCATTCTCTGTTGTAAAGGTGTTCCAACATGATCTTGTGGAACATGAGGAGTTGTAGTGTGAAAAGGTGTAACGGTGGGAGTAACAGTTGAAGTACCTTGTGTATGATTAGGAGTGACGACTCTAGCATTGAATTGGATTCATGCTAATGTAGCAGTAGGATCGACAACCTGTTCAATGGGACGATCAATAGTCTGACCGGACGGCCCTACCTCAGTGGTAAGAGGGTCATGAGGATCAAGAGGTTGTCGAATAAATTCAAAATTTTCATAAAGATCATGCCCCGATGGATTCCTCCATATGGAACGAGAAGGTGTCTGATGTGGATCTATTACATCAGTAGGACAAACGGGGGTCCTAAAATCATCATTAAAAATTGGTTATGTGGATCCCATATATGTCTTGATAATTGGTCTCAATGGCAGACGAGGGACTTCTTCTTCTATGATATTACCGAACAATTCCAATCGAACTAGGAGTGGTTCAATAGGAGCTTCTGACCCAGGTGTATTATGAGGAGTGGGATCCTCAACCGTAACCAAGGCTCTTTCTGAATTGTCTAACAAAGGAGTAGCAGCACTCCCAACGTCGAAGCGATTTTCTACCTCTTCACGGTAAATTTCTTCTGGTGAATTAGGAGGTAAAGGTTTGTAGACTTCTTCCATAGGAAACCCTTGCATCCTATGTGATATATGAAGAACTTTATCGTCTACAGGCTCAATTTTGGAAAATTATTAAATTAATAGCACATGTTAAAAAATTCTAGAATAACCAACAAGCAAACAAATCTTATCTCAATGATCGTACTAGTTGGTGATGAAATCCAACATCGCGTGATCAAATTGAGAAGGGGATAGGATATGAGTGGGTGGAACAGTTACGATGGTGACGTGCTTAATGGACTTACACCTTAGTGAAAGTTTCCACACAGTAATCGTGGATTTACCCTCCAAGGAGTCCAAGTGAGTTTGACCACCGTCTGTTCCAAGTACAGTGAAGACTTCCCTTCACTATCACCTTATGTAAAGACCCTAAATATTATGGCTTCTAAAGACACCAACTCACATTCATCCTCTGGGCATGTACAGTCGACAGTCCAGTCTGAACGTATCGGTAAGATAACAAGTCTAAAATCCTTCAAGTGAACTGAGGACAAGTGGACCAGTCGAACTCCAAAGGACCTCGAATGGATTCGTAATTCATGAAGCACCGAGACCAAACGAAAACAATTGAACCTCAAGAATAACCCCCAATATACAATCTTACTACTACGAATGGTTAAACCGTGGAGGGATAATCTCCTTGTCTTCTCAAACGCGACCTCGTGTGTAACCCCTGTGTGAAAGGGGGATCCCATCTATGCTTATACGAAAATTGGATTTTATCTCCCTATCACAAGATGCTAAGTTTATTTTGAATTCTTTGGAGAGTTATACTCACATCCTAATCCAAAGTGCTAATCCTAGTCTATTGTTTGTGGAGGAATCTATAAAGAAAAAGTTTCTAGATCAATTTTAATTAGAATTGATTTTAGTGGATGTTCTTTACTCAGAGGTGAATGAGAGTGAAACTGTTGATATTATGACTCGAATCCCAAAGAAGCATAAGAAAAATGATAAGCAATCGTTTCTTTCAATGAACTCTTATTTATGGGAAGGAGAAGAATTTTCTTTCTTTCACTATCAAGCACAAAAATGCAGAAATTTCATGCAATTGTTTTCAACAAGAAACCAATTTAATGCTAAACTATTCAGAAATTGATCCTAATATCCAAAAACCAATCATGAAAAGATATCTCTTTGTTTAAATATGAACCTTAATTGATTTCATTCGAAGCTTCTTATGTCAACCATATTTCACTATTTGTAGTTTTAGACAATTGGAAGCAAGTACCATATAAACAAAAAGAACACTCTCACAACAATAAAATAAGAAGTGAAAACAAATCTAAACTTTTCAAAAAGAAAGCCAAAATAACAAAACTCAATCAAGGAATTTGCTTGGAAAGATACGAATCAAAGACCAAGTAGAACAGTACAAAGATCTCTGGGCTTCCTTGTAACAACTTACAAACGATCAGATGAATGAGAAAATATCGAAAATAAACTCAAAATTATGAAAAGAAAGAGTGATTTCAAAAAAAGGAAATATCTTCCAAGGATTCAAATAAAGACCAAAAATCTTAGAAAGAAATAGGTTGCAAGCTTTGTAGAAGACACAAGTTGATAGAAAAAGTCTTGAGTAAGAGGAAAAACCCAAAAAATCACACCCAGTACAGATATCCAACAATTTTCAACGGAGAGAAAAATTGGCGCTCTAGTTGTATGGGCACCAGAGCGCTACAACACTCCCTAAAGCACTGTAGAGGGGCGTCGATAATAAAACTAGCACTCTGGATATAAAGGAAGAGGGGCGTTGTTTTCTGAGAATGAAAAAGCATCAACCCAGTAAAAAAAAAACTCAGGAAAGCTTGATCATCAGTGTGTGTAAGATGACTTCAGGACTGACAACACATGTATAACATAGGAAAAATATAGTGAGTAGGATCTGAAGACGAGAAAAATCTAAGACAAGACCAAGGAAAGAAGTCGAAATTGAAATCTTTGTTCCCCAATGGAGTCGCCAATTTCTGTTGTAGGAAAATTCCCCTGCGGACAAGTGAATGTCATCTTGGATATTAGACCCCTATGACCAAGACAGAAAAATGCTAACATTGAACACTGACATTCCTTTAAATGTAGCTAAACTAGTCAAAGGAAAAGTGGAAGAAAGCATGAGTACCATTTTCTGAGTTTTGTCCTTGCTCGATCTAGGTTGAACTTGATCTTCAAGCCCTTTAATGAGTTTTACAATTCAATAGACAACAAAGACAATGCATGCTTCCTATTCTACCAAGATTAGTTTAAACTAGATTTATCAAGAAGAGACAAGCCCATGAAAATATACACAAACTTGAAGGAAACAGGCCGAGCATATATATTAATGAGAACATAACAAGCTACTTACAATCTATAGATGCAGATGCAGCAGCCTCACCAAGTCCTCCTTGTCCAACCCCTTGCTCAAAATATCCATGATCAGAATGACAATACTTTTCACTGATATTATCCCTTTTCCACCATGAGAATGCCTCCTTATATAGTCTTTGAGAGGCTCAACCACCTTAGCTATTCTTGGAATAAGTTGAGGATAGGACTCCATCAGTTGTGGGATTTCCTTTAGATCCATCCTTTAGCTTGGATTCAAGCCAAACTAACTCGGATGCTTCTTATTTGTCCTTAGAGATAAGGGGGATTCTTCCCCAAGATTCTCTAAACAGATCGGTGCTCCTTCAAATTTGGCCACAGAGCACTATAGCTCTCCCTGCTAGGAGGACAAGGAGCGCTAGCGCTCCCTGTAAGTGGGCAGGGGAGCGTTGATCTCCAAAAATTCGTTTAAGATGATTATTATACAAGGTAAAAGTTTGAAAAATTTGCCAAATGATATGTTTTCCTCTTCTAACAAGTCTTAGAGGATGTACCAAGTGTTCTTATGATGTCATCTACAATGTGACACATGCAGGACGAAAATATGACTTTTGTGACACTTTCTACATTTGTGACAAAAGTGTGACACTTGCAACAATGACAATGAGACATTATTGAAGTGAGGAATTTTGACATGTAACATTAACCCATGCATAATGTGATATGAGAATGATCTTGGTCTTATGGAACTCTCCTCTTACCCAGAGGTTGCAGCCTTGATTCTTCTAAGCAACAAATAGACCATTCTTCCAATAGGCCCGGTTGCTCAGAAATGATGTGAATGCTTGCAACTAGATGTATCCAAAAAAATAATTTGGATTTCATTCTAGATCCAAATCCAGAAGGATGTTATACTGGTAAATTTCACACAAAAAAAAATTATCTTCTTTTCTTCTCTCATAACATACCTGCAAGAAGGTCTCTAGAGAGGTCACTTGATAGGGTTTTCATGTTTCCACTGCTCTAAACTGGAACATAAAGTATCTCTCATTAAGTAATATTGAATAAACTAGAGAGGGTGCTCAGAAAGTGAGTATGTATCCCAAGAGGGATATCATCTACCCTTTCTCTTCCTCTGGGAGTCTCACTTGGGCTTGTAGCTCATAGGCCTCCTTGGTATCTTTCTTCCATTATTCCCATTTACATCGATGAATTCCCAATTTCTTGAACCAAATATCCCCAAGCCTGTTGTAGATGACCTATTTTCATTCTTCCAAGGGGATTGTTCCATTTTCATAAGTATTGGACAAGATTTTCCATTTAGCTAATTGGGCTTTTAGCCAGAAGTCACCCTCAACGTATATCTGGACTCCAACATCTTCCACAAGGATTTTTGTTTGGGTTTCTTCATTGACCTACTTAGGAGGAATTACCTATTTTGTTTGTTCTCCATGGTCCTTAGTCAAAGCTACCTCGGTTTGAGTTTCAACATTCACTTGCTCAGGAGGAAAGACCTCTTGTGTTTGATTTTCTTGGTCCTTTGTCGACGTTGGTTTAGTCTGAGTCCCAAAATCCACTCATTCTAGTAGCACCATTGTTCTCCCAATATCCCCTATTTCTCTTACCGATGCACTAAATTATTCTCCAATCTTCTTATAGACCCAATGGTTGATTCCATCCACTTTGGAAAGACAATTGAGGCCTGACTAGTTATTTTTTAGTTCATCCCTCAATGTTCTCACTTCCTTTTTCAATCTTTGATTAATTTTCTTTAAATTGAGGTTTTGTTGTGTAAGGACATAATATAATGTCCTAAATATGTTACCTAGAATATGTTGTTGCCTCTTATGCTTGAGAGTCCTCCTTTTAGGTGATGAAACATGCCCTTATTTTACATTCTTCATTGGCCCTTCTGTTGCAGATAAATTCTTTTCTTCTCCTCGTGTTGCAACAGAATCCTCGTTCTAGCCTTCTGTTGCAACAGACTATGTGATTTATCCTATTGGTGTTTGTGTTTCAACAGGGGCTTTGTCCTTGGGAGGTTATTATTCAATTGGTTCTATTACCCCTGTTGGTTCTTGTGTTTCAGTAGGGGGTTATTCCCCTGTTATTTCTTGTGTCGAAACATGTGCTTCTTTCTCTTTGTCTCCTATGGATCCTACTTCTCCTGTTGGTTCTTGTGTGTCAGTAGGCATGTCTATTCACTTCATCGATTCTTGTTATCCTGATGGTTCTTATGTGTCAATAAGGATGCTCATTTTAGGTGAGGAGTGTGTCCTCCTCTTCCTTGGACCATGAACCTCAGGTATCGTTTTGACTCTTCTCTTCAATGTGGGTCGGACCTTCCTCTTGGGGATTGTTCTACCTGTGATCTCAATTTCATAGTCATGGGAGGATTCCTAGTCTTTTTCTCCCCTTCTGAAGGTTATCCTAGACCTATTATATGTGTTGTAACTTCTCTCATTTCTTCCTCTGGTGTTGTAGGTTTCTCTAAAACTAGAAGAGTGAGACCCACAAAATCTTCCCATGCATGGTTTTCTCGCTCCAATGCATGCTTTGCGAGGATATTGATAAGCTCATGATGAGAGAGGAAATCATGTGGTCACTTAGCCCTCCATACATGGTGAACCATCTACTATAAAACTTTATAAAATAAAAAAGGAATGTTAACTGGCCTTTAGCACTACAAGTAGTTCAACATCTTCAAGTGATACTAGAAGATTATTCCATAGCGCCCCTCGCATGTGAGATGTTTTTTAATATGGTATGCAACCTTTTCTCAAAGTGGGGTCTGTGAGTTTCTAGAAAACCCATTCCCTTTCTTTGTTAATTCTTCTCTATCCTAAATGAATTCTTCCTTCACAACAAACAATGCTATTTTTTTGGAAAACCATCATTCTCCATCCTATGAAAATCTTATTATTGTTGCAATCGCCCCTTCATCCACTGTAATTGGAAACCCTCATACCTAAGCCCTATCATATTGTAGACTCGGTGTGAATTATAAAGCAATGTCTTCATCAAATCCCTATAATATTTCGATGTATATTATCCATCCCACGGCTTGGAAAATCCTCCATGCTTCATCATCAACTCGGAGCAATCCTTTGTGTGGCTCATGGTGAATGATAGAGCCACCCATGATTTTCTAATAGAATTATGTTACCAAAGTCCATGAGTTCCAGTGGTAGGATGTAGAGGTATTACAACGTTATGGTGGGGGAAATAACATAAGTTCCAACTTCACTACCTTCTGGAAATGGTAAGTTGGTGAAGGAAAGAGACGTTCGAGGAAGAATTATTGTGGATTTTCATCGAGTGGGCATGGCAGTGGTGAGGTGGTGGGGCTATACGATTTCCTATCATTGGATTGGTGGTTGGACAGGTCGGTTGCATGAATTTTAAATGTCATTAGTGTGTAAAGATGGTAATTCATGGGAAATTATTTATGGCACTTGGATGGGTGGTTATATCAGTCAACTCAAATCAATGTCAATCAAACAATGTGCAATGTGTAAAAAAAGGGGTGCGTGCCTCTTCATTTCTTACCTCATGTATTGCGTATCTCGTTCACATGGGTTGGCATGTTGTCATGAGGTGGCTTGTTGCACTAGCAACTCATGTCATGTCATTGGTGATCACACTAATGATCAATCATCCAGGTGTTGTGTTCTTCATACAAAGTACCCCATGTCTCCAAGTGTCACTATGTAGGGAGATGTGGAAACATCATAAGCATCTGGGGTGTTGCAGCAGTCATTCCCTTTCTTAAATATTTTTTGGTTGTTGTAGCATCGTGATGTGTTGTAGAAATTGAATTTCTATGTCAATTTTTATTGTGTTGCAGCATCGCAATTCCTGTGTAAGTTATGATTGTGTTGCAGCAACTAGATTTATACATAAGTTATTATCGTTTTGCAGCAACTAGATTTATGCGTCAGTTATGATCGCGTTGCAGCAACTGAATTTCTGCATAATTTATGATCATGTTGCAGCAACCGGATTTTGGCGTCAGTTATGATCATGTTGCAACATTGCGGTGTTTTGAATTAATTGGATTTATGTGTCAATTATGATCGTGTTGCAACACCACAATGTGTTGCAGTAATTGGATTTTGTGTCAATTATAATCATGTTGCAGCAACTAGATTTTTGCATCATTTATGATCGTGTTGTAGCAATGATCAGGGGATCAAATTTTGCTCATTTTTCAAAGTGCTCGGATTGAGATGAAAACAGTACCATTGCGTCTGTCTCGTTTTTCTGATTCCGGCAGTATATTTACTTTTGCAAATGGAGTCCGTATGGAGGAGATATCGCGATTTGACCGCCAAGTCAAACAGGGAAAATTTTGGGATGCTGACTGTACCTGTCCGTACAGTCCGTACGGCCACGTGGAGGGTTATACCATCATCGTGACATGGCAGTTTGATGATGTGGCGTGTTTGTATTGGATGATGGTTGCCCAATGGAGTGTTGACACGTGTCATTTGCAGTGAATAAGGTTCGGACACGTGGCCCAATCCATTGGCGCCACGTGTCACTGTGTAATTGGTTTATATGGTTGCATATATGTAAAATTTATATGGGGAGTCCGCGGGGTTCAACCCCCGGACCTTCCCCATTGCCAAAGCCTTTGAAACACTCCGCTAGCCGACATACCCGCACTTGTTCCTTGTTTGAAAGGCGGGAAATATCATATTTAACTTTACAATTGTGTT
>JZKD02S0235578.1:0-13963 GCA_000966675.3 Picea glauca
GGAATGGAGGATCATCCAGGATCCATGCTCTCCAAGATCGCTGCTGTAAAGAACATGCTCGATCAGGTGGTTCATTATTAATGTTACTTTTGAAGTTATTGTTGGGAGTGTTATATTAGAATCCATGTTTTTGTTTAACATTATCTTGGCAGGCCTTTTCTTTGCTCTTCCTTCCTTCTGTAAAATATATAATTCTTTTTTTCTGAAGTGCAAGTGGAGTTCTTGTTTAGGTTTGAGTGGACGATACAATACTCACGATACATTTGCTACGTTCCAAAATTACTCAAATTCAATAGACTATTAATTATGTTTTATGCGCTTTGCAAGCCATGGTGTTCAAGGTTTCAGAGAGCAGTTGCAAACACTCTGTAATGCCATTTTGTTTTCTTTTTGGGTAAATAAAACAGCAGAACTATATTGACTTCTAAGAAAGAAAATGTACAGTAACAGCTTCACAATCTTGGAGGTTTAACATCTTGCAGGGATCCCATGGGAACAGAAAATCCCGACGCAGAAGCACAACATCAACAGAGCCGAGCCCAAAAAATAGGCTCGAAGCAGGCTATAAGCCAACCTTGAGATTTACAAAAAATTGTCCAGACTAAAACCATTGCAAAAAGCTCGAGGTTAGCATTTCCATAGAGAGAATATATACGTAAGCTGAAGCCATTTCCCCAAACAATACGCCACGTTTGCCAAAAAGTGAAAAATCTTGACACCATAGACATAGAAACATAGAACAATGCTGTTCGTTCTGGCGGGGCGTATAAACTTTTCACTGCAGAAGTTTGTGGGATTCCATCGTCAAGGCGAGAGGCACGCTCAGCACCATGTACCTCCAAAAGCAACAGTGAGAGCAGCGAGAGGGCAGATTCCAGTTGACGAGCCAACTGCTAAATACTGAGGCTAATGGCATAGGCCAGAGTTTTAACCTCATCCATCATTTTTCGAGCCAAAGTGCACAGACGTTGCTTTAAAAAATGAGAGAATATTTCCATCAAATGATGGCTGTTTACCACAGAAGCATGCACCCATTATTCGAAAACGAGCAGCCAAAGGAGCCGGACTTTTTTGAGAAAACATAGCCGGAACTTGAAGGGCAGACAAAATAGCATGAGTGTTGAAACTGATAATATCCAGAACAGAGCAGTGAGCCCTTCGCTGAGATAAGTTTGGCTGCAGAAGCTGCAAATGCTGGATAAGTGATTGCAAATGAGACATAGAGGGAAGGGATTCATTGGCGAGAGGTATCGTATCAAGGAACGCTGATGAGGGGTAATTAGACCGGAAGATATGTTCTAGAAAAGACGAAGAGTCATTTTTTGCAGACAGAGACAAAGAATGAGGAGATATTTGAGACATATTTTCCCGCCTTGTCTTTGAGCTCAGATCCTCCCCACCATTCATCGGAAGTAGCCACAGAGAACAAGAAATTTGTTTTGTCAACCAGCAACAGGAATGCAGAAGCCGGTGTGAAAGACGAAAAATCTCAGAAGGAGCCTAGTGAAATGAGCGGAGACTGAATAAAACAGAGTATAGCAGTAATCCCTCTAGATACACAACCTGAAGAGCAGAGCAGCCATGCCTGCTAGAGCTCTGTATTTCACAGAACTTATAGAAAGGGTGAGCCCCTCTAAACACAAAGGGCGATACCCAAGTCGCTCTCTTGAGAAAACAAAAATACCTGAACATAGTGAAACCATAACTACAAACCCGAGCACACCATGAAATATGCTGAATGATAATTGGAGCAGAGGTGAAAAGAGATACAAGGACATTCTCTGCGATATCAATAGCCTGAACCGTCAAATCTGCCGTCAACAGAACCGACAAAAGACCAGAGAGCAGAGCCATGCTTAGATAAAGATGGAGCCACAGGCACTACAATATAAGAAGTATAATAGGAAGTATTTTTTAAATTAAAAAAAATAGACGGAGCCACAGAGAAAGGGTGCAACCCCAGTGCCACTGACCACGTCCTGTTAAAACACAACGATAACGTGCATGCAATACATTCAGGATCCTGAAGATGAGGTATCGGCCATAGAAAAGGCCAAGACAAACCAGCAAAACGATAAGCCCCAATATTCCTTCCTCAATATGTCACCTATCAGTATTAATGAGATGTTCAAAGGACGCCTCATTTACTTGGTGTGACTAACTATTTGGTTTATTTGGGACTAGGGCAACTTTGATTAGGGATTGAAGTTAAGGATGGACAATTGCAGTCCGCACAAGACATCGATGGAGGTTGGTTTAAGACTTTCTAAAGATGACAAGTCAGAAGCTGAATGAAACAATGTATCTTCAACTTGTAGGGAGTTTGTTTTATCTTATAAGAACTAGACCGGACATAAATTTTATAGTTGGTATGTTGTCAAGATTCTCGACTTGTCCTAGGATGATAAATTGGAATGCCGCAAAGAGAGTGTTGAGGTATGTTGAAGGAACCTTGCATTTGAAAAGAATGAAAATTTCTGGTTGGGCGGATTTTTAGATGCAGATTGGGTAAGAGAAGTTGATGGAAGGAAATCTATGTTAGGCTATGCTTTCAATCTTGGCAATGGTATAATTTCTTGGGTTAGCAAGAAGCAAAATTTTGTTGCACTTTCATTAATAGATGTATAAGCAACAATCGGAGCAACCTGTAAAGCAATTTGGTTCTGCAGGATATTTGTGATTTGAAGCTACAACAGATTGAACCAACAATTTTATTGTGTGGCAATCATAGTGTAATAAAAGTAGCAAGGAGTTCAATTTTCCTTTCATTTCGCCAAGAGGTGCTCTACAACTGAGTGTGGGGGAGATGTTGTCATGTAACGTACACAACCATTTTTTTTTATAAAAATTTAATATCTAAAAGAAAAAGAAATTACATGTTGGATACATTACACTTTACATACATATATATATATATATACCAGCCTAGATCCATCTTAACTCTAGATCTACCAAGCATCGACGATGATCAAATCCCTCAAGATGCAAACCTTTCCTCAAGTTTTTCACTCTAATAAAAGGTTTGCACTGCGAGGGATTTGATCCCTCTCGGCGCTTGGTAGATCTAGAGTCAAGATGGATCTAGTCTGGTAAATAAAACACAGAAGTTCACCATCCTTACATCCAGGAGCAAATACAGAATAAGGAAATAGAATTGATTTTCTACAGTTCACATCTGGATTGATATTTTCATGGAGGCACTCGACAAAAAAAAGTTTGAGAAGTTTAGAAATATGTTGGGAGTCCATTAAAATGAAACAAACATTAAGAAGTGTGCTAGAGATTGTAATCTTTATTTTATAAAAATCTTAGGTCTTAGGGAGCGTAAGTACGAAGTTATAAAAATAAGCTATAAGATCATTGAGTTAAGTTATATTTTTAACTTTTAAGGCTTAATAGAATGTAATGTCTTGAGACATGTACTTAATGACATGCTAGGACAAGTCATTAAGGTGTAATAAAGCGTGTTGTTCCATACACAAATAACGGAACATGTCTCCACATGTAAATGCATATATAGTATATACACCACATATGCATGATGTTTATGTATTGTCCAAACGAATATAATATATCATTGATTCCTCTGCATATATTTTGTCCACATGTATGTTCATTATTTTTAACATCATCCTTGCATGACCTACTTGAGTAGGTTGTGTTGGAGTTAGGGGTGGCGAATCTTTTTCAAATTACAGTGGACAAGGCTTCTAACTATATCAAGAATCTTGTTCAAATTGCAGCTATCAATGCTTCTAATTATGTTGTTGTTGCTAGTAGATTATTCATGGATAGATACCCCTCTTTTTTCACCCCTTGTGCAGCCCATCGTTTGTACATAATGCTAAGGGACATTGGAAAATTCGATGGATGAAATCTATAATGGACAAGGGAAACTCTATAACAAAATAATTTATAATCATGCATGGGTCCTCAACTTAATGAGGAAATACATTCCTTGCCATAACCCAATTTGCAACAAATTTATATCTTAACAATCATTTGTGCCCAAAATATGAATCTTGAGAGAAATCTTGTAAGTAGGAAGTGAGCACAATCAAAATATAGCAATAACTATTGGTGGGATAGGGGTTGTGAAGCTTGTATTAAATGATCCTCTTAGGAGGGAAGCCAATGAGGTAATGGAAATCTCAAGCCATTGGTAAATATGCTTTAGATGGTTGATAGGGAAATGTTCTTAGTGGGATACAATTATGGAGCCATTGATAGGGCCAAGGATGTAATTTGAATGAAGTTTGTGGGCAAGGGGAAGAAATACATGACTCTCTAGGAAATTATTGATTCCAGGTGGTAAAATTGGTAACATCAACTTTATCGACAATTGCATGTCGTTGGGTACTATCTCAACTAAGCCTTTTGTAATGACTAGACCTTCATTGTCGATTTTGAGGTCATAGAAAGCCTTTCCTAGTGCATAAAAAAGATGTTCCTTGATCAAGCAACTTGATTCCTCCATTGCCAATTATAAAGGTACAAGAATGTTGATGGGCTATTTGGATATGGCATGAAAGTTTGGGCGAGGAAGAAAATCTTACTAGGTAACTCTCTATATCAAGTATATTTTTGAAACTTTTGGTTCATTTGGATTTTTCCTTATTTTTAATTTTTTAATTACGAAAGTTTGTTGTAAGTTGCAAGTTGTGTTTGGCATTATGCGTATATTATGTATATGGTGGGAGGATTTTGGTAGCCAAACTTTTGAGCTCTAAAAGCTCGCCTTCCAAGTGTTGAACCAAACTTTAGTTACTATGGATGTGTGTGTACCTAGAGCATGTTTGAGCACAATTACTCTTAAGAGGCACAACATTTTGGCCCAAAAATGATTGAATGATTTAATGGTTGTGCATGATAATCTTCAACTTTATAACAAACATTTGAAGTAAGTAGGAGTGATGAAGTTGTTGAGCTACGTGAGGATGATCCAACATTAGATTGAATCTTGAAGACAGAGAAGTCACATTGTTGCCAGAGTGTAGAGAGTAGTGGTGAGTGGGTGTAATGTTCCTTAGTAGACCTAAAGATGACTCACATACATATAACCATGAAATAATAGAAATTCCCCTTTACTTCATTAAATCATAAACCCTTAAGGTAGGGAAACATTGTACAATGATCATTTTATGGAAGGATCAACTCCTGTTCACTTCCCTTTCCGAGGGTGTAACCTTCAAATGAGCTAGGCTCCAATAATATTCCAACAATGATCAGATAAGGAGGAATCCATCCTTATTTTAGCTACCAAGCAAACCCTAACCCTTACCAAATGCTGACTACTTAGTGGGTCTTCTTTAATGAGGCCACATTACATTTATTTCATGCTAACTACTTAGTGGGCCTTATTTAATAATGGACCTAGTCCACTGTTAGTACCAGGTTTGACCCTAGATCCAATATGCATGTTGGTCATGGTTGTAAGGCTGAGATTGGGCGAAATAGAGGTTGAAGGCGAGCTTATAGAGCACCTAGAGCGAAAGAGCTACCAGAATTTCAAGCACCCTAGAGAAATCAACAGAAAAATCATTCCCTAAGGGCCCAAGGATAAATTTCAAGTGCTTGGGTGCTTATAGGGAGCTAAAGTAGGGGTAATTGTGCTCTCGCAAGGCTTAAAACCTTTTCTGACAGAGGCTACATCATGAGACCATAGCCTAAGATCGAGCGCTAGCGAAGATGTGGGCTTGATCATCCAACGGTTGCAAACGAGCCTGATCTACGGAGGACGATTGATGTCGCATCGAAAAGTTGCACAGGAGAGAACACACATATGGGTTGCGACGATGGTTTTAAGAGCCACGTGTTGAGAGATAAATGGTGTCGCCTAAAAAGAACACAGAGGGCTAAACCACTATTGTTGGGTTGCGACAACGGTATTTTGGTTTCGCCTAACCACTCGCCCTATGATTATCATCGCACATTTGTCTGCCCATTCAGCGACACCTGGAGTCGATGAAACAGTCCACCTGGGACACTTGGGAGAGTCAGAGACAGCTTGGCACGCCAATAGAGCACTTGTCAGAGCCAGTCCGAAGCTGCCACTTGTATAAAGAGGGCCCACTGGGGTTTCTTGTCACTATATCAAACTCAACTACATGTAGGTCGAGCCTAGAGCCATATAAGCACTGACATGGACCTGTAGGAAGTTGCCACGTGTCCGTGGGATCGTGATGACGTCAGCATGACACCATTCGAAATTTTGCGTCTCCGCCCAAACTTTCAAAATAATCAAGCCATTGGGAAGGTGACGCGTGTTCGTAGAAAGACACGTGAAAGGAATTCTCAAGCGGGTGAAAGATATTCGACAACGTGCCAAATCAGTTGAGGAAAAAACACCATGTAACAAGACATTTGGCCTCACGTCTACATCCTTTCACCAATCATTATACCGTTACCTGCACCTGATAAAGGATGGTAATCATCGCACATACACACACACCCACGCAAGACTAAGATATCAAAATATCACACCAGGTGTAGCGAATCATTTGTTCCCATCATCTATCTCTGCAAGCACGTGTCGAGCTCCTATAAGAGCCCCGAAGAAACAAAGGAAAACCAATCTGCGAGTAATTTGCTTTCTAAAGGTGAGTTGCTAAGATGCCAGATGTCACAGACGATGACAATCAACCATTTTGGCTAAAAATGTCGGAAGAGTGCGTTTTGCATTTCCCGAGGGAGGGAATGTCCTTCTCTGGTATCATTAGTTCAAAATTGAGAGTAGTTGGGCGTCCTCTAATCTATCCTAAAGTACAATTGCCAATCCAATCAGTACACTGGAGGAGCTTGAGGCAGAAGATTTAAGGGATTGGCCAATAATGCCTTGTTTTGTTGGGTGATGTCAGTCGAGAAGAAACATTCAGCGCGGTAGCGAGAATCAATTGAGACACTTAGAAAGACTTAGAAAAAGGCTCAATTGGACGAAGAGAACACACCCAACAACACCATCAACAAGTTAACTCTGGTGGTAAAAAGTTACTTTTACCCAGTCAAAATCAGTTAGAAAACCAGAGGCAGTATCAAGAATCTGACAAGCAGTATCCATTTTCAAGACGCAGTATTGGATTAGATGAATGGTTTTCTCACAAATGGAAGGCCTATAAAGCAAGATAAGGAGCTCATTTTTCGGGTTGGCACTTAGGGGACTTTAAGAGTTTCTTACAACCATAGCTGTTTGATCACAATCCTCAGGCACAAACAGATAATTAATGCCGCAAGCTTCATGGGATTCATCGCCTGCGTTATGTTTCAATTTGTCATTTCTCTTTTTGTGCATGTGCTCTTGTAAAAGCCACCCCTCTCATTTTGGCTTCTTGTATCGGATCTCCATTAGTAAAAGCTCAAGCAACAAGTTATATGACATGTTCATGTTACTATGTGTTGTATGCTTATGATACCGAAGTGATTTCCTCTTAACAATGACCACTTCTTATCATTTCTTCATATGTTTAATGATGTGCAGAGGGTACCTCCATGGATTTAAATATTTGAAGATGTTAACTGTTTGATGCATGTTTTAATGATCTGTTATATGTGTTAGAACTGTTGAATTCTTACTTGCTCAACACGTTATTATGTTTCCATAAGATATAAGATTCATTCTCTTCAGTTCCTTATACTCTTATCTTGTATTTCTTCTAATCCACCATTTCCCCACTCTTAAAACCAAATTCTCTGAAACACTCCTGGACAAATGCCTTATGGAGTTGAAGGTTTTAAATATCTGGACTGAGACTGTTTGAGGATCGAGAGTTTTATAAGAGAGAAGAAAAACTAACCCAATTTTGTATAATTTTATTTACTGCAAGCATGGCTTTAAGGCTCACCTCGAGTCTTAACCCCCGGGGTGCCTCGACGTCGTCACACTGACAACCTGGAACATCTTGAGGGATAACATCCACATTACATTACTTAGCCACCCCACTTATCCTATTATTAACTCGAATAGGCCCATAGGTCCCTATTACACCCCTAGGGAGGATCCCACCATTCCATCCTCCTTTGAGAAGTGTTGTCCTCAATGCTTGTAGTGTTGATGTACAACCATAAACTAGGGTCCCATGAACAGGTGTTATCCTCAATGTTGAGAGTGGAGTAGTCCAAGAAGTGTATCCATAAAGGGCTCATCCATAAGCTAGGGTTCCTTGTACGGGTGCTCATACTGATGCCTAACTGCCGATGCATGAAATTGACAAATGGCCGTGTTGTGCAAAAAATGCTCTCAACAATCATGTCGATCCATACACTAGTTGCAAGAAATTGGTTGTGGATCTAGAAGTAACTCTACCATTGAAAATGATTCAAGCTGAAAATTGTAATCACAACCTGCTCATGACTATCTTCAATGGTTTTCACTTCATATGGAGGAGTATGATCATCAAAGAGAAGCTAAAAGTATTTATCTTCTCATAAATGACAATTGTTCATATACTCTTCCTTGCAAACCTCCTCTAAATCACACCAGCTAGATATGTCTCTTGTATACTCCTCTTTAACATGTCTCCAAAATGCCACTCTTTGGATTGCTTCACATGCTTCTTGCAGTTTTTGTAGTCGGTTATCTATAAGTAGTAGGTGCATATAGACTACTTCAAGGTATGGATAATCTTGGTATGCCTTAGAAAGTTCTTCAACTCCAAGTAATCACTTCTTGTTATGTTCTTCATATTCCATAGCAAATTCAAGAAAACTTATAGGAAGGGTTGCTTCCACATAATTTGCAAACAACCCTGCATATGCCTCATGGGGGCTAAGATATTCATGTTAAATGAAATATTCCACTAGAAGTATGATGAGAGCTAGAGTTTGAAGATAGATATTAGAGAAGCTTAGATTCAATGGAGCTCCTTTGGGTGGCGAAGGTTTGGGGGCAATGATTTGCAAGAACCATAGCATGCTGAATATTGCTCGGAAGTATATCATATATTGTACCAAATTGAAGCCCCAAAAGTACTCTAGCAAATGGTGTTGGTCTAATTGTAATCTAGGCACTCTGTCAAAATATATCTATGCCATAATACCCATGGGTATTGTTATCCCCTAGCCTAGGGATAAATAAGGAGATCGTGTCTCGAGGCCCACAGGTTCTAGACATGGAGTGTCGAGAGCCGGACGACCTAAGCATAGCCTCAGAGGGGCCCTCTTTTCAAGTACAGTCCACATATTGCCAACAACATCGTCCATCACACTAGCCTGGTCCTGAAGTGGCAGTGGGTCTTGCTCCATGAGGTAATGAGTCCAGGTATCATGGTATGTATCACTCTGATTTTTGAAGCACTTGAACATGTTGTATTGAATCCTTCTTCATTTCATGATGTTTTCTTGGAAATTATGCTCTTTGCCTTGTTTAAACATGGGAGGGTGACACGGTGCCCTAGTAAGTTGATTTCCCTTTAGGATGGGTTGCTACTGGGTGGATCTTTGAAGAGTCATTGTCCGTTCCTCCATACTTACCACTTTCCATCTTTATTCCTTCCATCTCCCCATATTTTGGGCATTGGGATTGGCCACACTAGGAAGGGTTGTACCTTGCCTCGTGGGAAGAAGGGGCAAAGGCCTGGAGGGTAGATGTAGCAGGCAAGACTTAAAAGCCAATTTTGAAACCTTCGAGAAGCTTCACCCAAGGATCTTCGAGAAAGCAGTGAAAAGCTTCTTAGTAAGACAAGTGGACCCACAAGATAACGTGAACACTCAAGGTATTAGTTGATGGATAGGATTTCTCATCACGAGCTGGCCTATTATGACCATGGACATGTAGCGGTATGACATTACCACCTATCTGGTCACCAAGCTAGGGTAATGGCTCTTGGTTGCATAGCCAAGAGAAAGGGGGTTTCATCATGCGCCAACCTTCTCATTTCCGTGAACTGATTTGTGGATGACATTGTCACCTCTGGTCACCAAGTTAGGACAGTGGCCCTCAACTATTCCCTTGTACCACAAGAGCAAAAGATCAAAACAAAGAAAACTAAGAATAAATGGCAATGAATGTGCTAGGAAACAATTGCATCCATGACAAGGTGCAACTCACCCTCCACAAAGGCACCCATAGGTAAGACTATACATTTCCCTGTTATCACATGCACCCCGTGCCCAAATATTTACCCCATGCCACCTCATACACTTGCATGACATGGACCAGACTCCACCTGGGAAACACCCCAAACTTAAGGGGGATTGTCCCAATAGGACACCTTGAGACCCTCTCCAAACCTAAACTTGTCAAATTGCATAACGTCTTTGAGCATTTGTTTAGGGTTAAGGGGGGTTTGATGCACATGTTCGGGTGATTTAACTATTGGATGTGATTTACATGCTATGATCCTTGTGAGTTATGAACCCCTGGAGGGCGTACTTGTTGTCTATGTAGGTCCTTGCCCGGTGGACAGGTGCACATGAGGGAATGATTAGCTCGGACCTTCATGAGGGCTCATAGCCCACATATGGACGCTGAAACCCCATCCAGGGGGGAAGAAGAGATTGAAGGCTTGCACCAAAAGAAGGAAGGACGTTGCCTTTGGAGGAGCCAGGGGATTGTGTCCTTCCCGCCTGAACGTTGGCCTTTGAAAGTTTGGATGCCTTGGATGTCACCTATGCAGCCTTGGACGTCATCTACTTGCTAAGGTTGTCACCTTGGGGGTAGACCTGAGGTTATTGGCACGTGTGGGCAAGGATTTTGGCCTTTGGAGGCCCAACGTTTCACTTCCTGTGCCCAACGTTTCATCATGGAGGCCCAACGTCACCCTATAAGGGCATGACGTCACCCTTAAGAGGGTCTTTGGATACAAATTGATTTTATTTTGTCCAAAATTTAATTTTTGTAAGAAACTGGCCAGGTCGGCCTGGATTTTTGACCTAAAACTTAATTAAGGTCAAGTTTTATATAAATAAACAAAAAGTGACATTCATTTGGAGCATAACTCATCACACACAAGTGGTGGACTGAAATTTTCGCCCTCTTTAAGGGTTATTGGCTGAAATAACTAGTGCGCATCTCTTGGGGAAGCTTTATGGTGGTGTATCTTGGCATTTTTCATGGTGGAATGGTCTTCAACTAGGGTTTGACTTGATTATTCTTGGTGAAGTAAGTAGAAAATATGCATTTTATTCATGTAATGAATGTTTGTGGTAAAATTTGCTTGTTTCATGTCAAAGATTATGAAATTGCTTGTTTAAAACCCTAGGGGAGAAACATAAGTGCTTCTTTTTCCCTATAACTTTTCTACTAGCTCGAATTTGCCAATTATATGTTGTTTTGGAAGTGATTACTAGAGCCCTAAAGTGCTAGCTCCTTCACTTTAATTACCAATTATTTTTCAAAAGGCTAAGGAAGGAAGGTACGCTAGGGCCTAGAAGTGCATATTCTCTAGAAATACCTCTCTTGAAGACTTAGATGCTTGAGTCCTTGAAGTGCCAACACCTCTTGCATCTACCTCTTTCCTTAGACAAGTATTATCATTGCTTTATTTCTCAAATGATATTGTTGTTGTTATTGACTCCATAAGCCCCTAAGGGCACTGATTTCTATGCTCTTGTGGATGAATGAGTTTAAAACAACTTTCAAACTCTCTTCTTTGAAGCTCTTACTAACTAACACTAACACTAACCTAGCCTAGTAAACTAACCCTACCTTGCTGCTGTCTTAATCACTACTACAGACATTACCTAGCAGCGTATCCAAGCTTATATGATCTCTTAAATTAGCACAGAATTTGTACAAGGCAAGGTACAATCAACCAAAGCTAAAAATTTGCATTTAATTGCCTCTTCAAAGTACATTTATGAAGGATTTATTACAGCTGTTATTACTTAAAGCTTGCTGCTGCTACAACCCTTGTATTGCAGCCCTAATCAGCCTATATTAACAACAAAACTGCCCAGAAAATTGTGCTAGGCAAATTGGTATCATTAAGTGCTAAAAGTGTGTATTATTGCCTTAGAAAAGTACTCTTTTTCTGAAGTGGTTTGCTGCTGCCATAGTTATTAATTTGTTGTTGTTATAAACACTTTGACAATCCCCCTTTTTTTAAAAAGTCATTAATTGACTTGTGGTAATCTAGAAATTGCAAGTAATAAAAGTATTATTATTTGCAAAGTCTTCATATATCATTGTTTGTCATCATAATTTGCAATTTCTGGACATATTGCTGCTGCTATACATTTTATCTTTTGTCTATACATAGGATTGTTTTAGTAGCATATTTCTATCTTGAAGTCACTGATTTGAAACATTGATATCATTGGTTATTGTTAACGTTTGTTGTTTCATTGGTAAAGGGCAGGTACCATTCACCTTAAATTTCTCCTTGATCCTTTAAACCATATCAAGTGACTTCTTTCATTTGAGTGACCTAGAGAGAGGGGTGGGTTTTACCATTGTGTTATCTCCCTTCATCAACCAACTAGGTCCTGGGACGTCTCCCAAGGAGTGAGTATTTTTCCCTCCTAAATAGAAAGAGGTATCTTGTTGGGGTGACCGTGACATGACTACCTCTGTGTTACGCCAATCTAAGCCTACTTGCCTTTAGGCTTTGGGCAAGTACAGATTATGCGATAACATTTTTGGCATCGTTGTTGGGGAACATTGAGTCAATATTCCTCAACGACAAAACTTTCGGTAAGCCTGTTCTCAAAGCCTTCACTTTACAAAGCTTACCTGGTGACTCCAGTGAGGGTGATTCCCTCTTTTCCCTTTGATAATCCTTAGAAGGATTATTTGGAAACTCCACTAATGATAAAGCCAACCATGGCTTCTCAATGGGACCCAGGTAATTTTAAACCCTTGGATATGAGTGAAATTCCAGGTTACCCTCGACAAATGCCTCCGAGGTATGAAAAATGGCTCCCAAGATTCACTGGTAGTGATGAGGAAAATGCTGAAGACCATATGAGTGACTTTTGGGCCTTTTTTCAACTCCACCCTATCAGTGATGATGCTGAAGACCTAGCAATGAAACTTTTCTCTTCTACTCTTCATGGCGTTGCTAGAAGATGGTATGATGGCCTCTCTAATGCTAGTATTACATCTATGGATCAATTAGAGGAAGTTTTCCTCAAAAGATGGAATGTCAAAGAGGATCCAAACATGTTACTACAAAGACTTATGCACATAAAGAAGGCCGAGAATGGGACCGTTAAGGACTTCCATACCAAATTTAAGAGGATGTCACAACAACTCCCTAGAAGCCATCGTCCTCTATCTGAGTTCCTCCTTGTCATCTATATAAGGGCGTTCTCAGGAAAATCAAGATTTTTGCTTGATAAAAGGAGCCCAAGGACAATCCAAGAAGTTTATAACATGGCCACGGGAGTCGAAGCCAATATCTCCTCATCCAAGAAAGAACATTTCTTTGTTCCACAAGTCAAGATTGATGACCCCAAATATACCCTAGAAACTCTTGGTCTGGAGAGAATAACGTCCCTTGAGATCTCCGAAAGGTGGGAACAAGACATTAACCCTCAAGAGGCCAAGGAGAGGGATCCCATGTGGCAGTGGCTGATGGATACACGATGACATGCTTAGACATGATCCCTGACCTAGAGGTCAAACTAGGCAACTACACCCTGACTGACACGTTCTATGTAGTTGACCTATTAGATACTGATGTCGTGTTGGGAGTACAGTGGTTATATTCATTGGGGGAGATTGGGTTCAACTATCAGACGTTGACCATGAGCTTCAGAGACGCCAATGGAGCGAGAGTTGTGCTGAGAGGCATGTCTACAGGGGCGCCTCGAGCAGTATCGACAAAGAGGATGGAGAGGATCTTTCATCATGGTGATGTGGCTTACGCAGCAGAGTGTTGGATCACCACGCGAAAGGACTCAGAGGGTAGAGAGCAGTACCATCCACAGATCAGAGAGCTTCTGGGACGTTATGAGCCAGTATTTGGGCCGATACCACCAGGGAGACCACCAGACAGGGGTTTTGAGCACATGATTGAGTTAGAGG
>JZKD02S0235622.1:0-15569 GCA_000966675.3 Picea glauca
GTATGGTGTTGCCAAGAAAAGTCAAGAAACGAAAGTCAAGACAAAAGTGACAAGAAGAGCCTTGAAATCCTAAGACTATTCATGCATGCAAACGAAGACAAGAAAGACATCAATCAATGGTCCAAGAAACTCTTATGAGGCACCTAAAATGATCTGGGCAGTTGAAGATGCCAAAAATCAAATCCAAACTTTTGACAAATTGAGTTCGTAGGCTAGCAATACTACACAGTGTGAGAATCATTGATTCTCGCAGGTGACCCTTGAGCAAGTGCGAGAACCTCGCACTGAATCTTAAAGGCAGAGTGCGAACCCTACCAATTCTTGCAGGTTGCAATGAAGTGTAGTGCGAGAATGCCTGAACATAGTCAAAATTTTGGAAAATGAAGCTAAATTTGAAAAGGCCTCTGGACCCTGAGGGTCTATTAGTATATCCTGAAGACTCAGAGATTGATAGGACAGGAGAAAAGTAAAACCAGAGAAAATGGCCACAGAAAAATACCAAAATCCACAAAGAAAATGGTATTGATTTCCAGTGGAGTCGCCAATTTTGTTATCGGACTAATTGGTAGGTGTGAACACTAACTGATCTCCCTAGATCCACCTGGATCTAGAACAAAATAGGATAGGACATGACTCTTTCCCTAAGTTTTGACCATTGAATCAACTAGTAGGAAGGAATAAGTAACATACCTTTATATCGCTTGCTAGGGTCTCTGTTGCTCCTGCTTCGCTCCAGTTCTCTCATGAAGTCAAGACCAAGACAACACAAACCAACCAAAGTGAAGATAGCACAATATATTCAATAGTAAACCTATGTGTATGATCAAGGAATTACACAATAAAGTGGAAGTAGCTTTATGGGAAAGGGACATGCCACTGTATCATATTGATAGAAAGTAAAGATTACAACCTTAGCCTTGATGTTGCAAACTTCCTTTCAATGGCTCTTGGCTCTGACACACACATTTTCTCAATCCTTGTATGAAGAAGATCAAATTCTCTTGATAGACTTGCTAGAGTCTCCAAGCTGTTGTTCAAGCTTTATTCCTTCACACAATTCTTTCACCAATTCTCCAATGAATCTTGCTTAACCTTTTCCATGAGAATTCCCTCCATATATAGGAGAAAATGAATTAGTTACTTGGATAAGAATGATCCCAAAATATCAGGGAATCCAGTACTAGGATAACCATTCAAATGCCAACCCATCCTTCTAGAATATTCCCTTCTAGAAACATTGAGAATTCATCTTTTTTCATTCTTTAGGAAGAGTTTGCACCCTACCTATTCAACACAGTGTGAGAAGTTCGCACCTTGGCTTAAAGTAGCCTACGAGAATAGGTCATTCTCACACCCAAATGTACTAGCAGCCTACGAACCTTCTTCAAAATGATTTTTCTTGGAAGAGATGAAAGTAACTTTTCTCAGGAGAAAGTTCTTATGAAGAGCCTGAGTACACCATCATCAATACATCATCATGACGACCAAAATCATGGGTAACACCCATAGCTACAATTTTTCCCTCATCATCCGAGTCTGATCCCAGATCCACTTGAACTATTGCAGCTATGGTATTGTTTCTCCCTTGATTGGCATACTTCTTTGGCTTCAACTCAGGATGTAATATCCAACAATGATCTTCATCATGGCATACCTTGCAATTATTGCAAGTAGGCTTCTCCTTTCTTGTTGTGGCCATCTTCTTCTCTTTCTCTTTTCTTTTCCCTGAATCCTTTCCTTTCTAGGTATCTGTAGAAACACTATCACCAACATTCCCTTTACTTGATTCAACGTGAATGGATTTTACACATACTTCATTAAAGTTATAAGGATTTAATATAAGAATAGTGTGTTTGAGATAAGAATGTGGACCACCAATATATTTTAGGAGTGTCTCTTGTGTATTTAAAGGAATGCCCAAATTTAATGATTTCTTACGAAATGTTTGAGTATAAACTTGTACACTTTGATCTTTAGGTTTCCTTAAAATTTGCCAATTCATCATTTCATGTTGCATATATGCTAATGAATATAACCGTTTCTTCAATGCAGTGATAAAATCATTCTAGGAAGAGATTTTTTTACCATTTTTCTTGAGATCATCTTTAGTTTTTATTTCAAACCATATGAAAGTTGTGCCTCCCAATTTGAGAATTGCAAGTTGAATATTTGTTTCATCGCCAACAATCCTTTGTATCCTGCAATATACTTCAAGATGTCTAACCCAATTATCTAGCTTTTATGCATCTAATTCACCATCATAAGTGGGTAAATTAAACTTTACATAAAGCTTTAATAAATTCATATCAGAAGAATGATGTGTTTTTTTAGGTTTCTTATCCTTAGATGAATGTACATGATTCTTCACTTGTAGATTACCACCTCCAACTCCTCCTTATGCTCTTTCGAAAGATTCACCTTCAACGTTTGAAATTATTCGTTGTCCTATTTCATGGTAAATTTTCTTTACCATGGATTTCATCAATTGAAAATCCTCGAAGAAATTGTCCTCAGAAGCATAAGGACCTAGCTTCCTTGGTGAATACATCTCTTGTTTATGAGGTCTCCTTTGGATCTCTAGATTAAAAGCCTCAAGTTGGCCTTCTCCTCGCTTGAGTTTGGTTCTAGTGAGAATCCAATGCTTGAAATTCCTTTCAAACCTTGAAAACCAAATGCTCTGATACCATAAACATGATCCAAAAATGATATTTTTTACTGACAAAACTGCAAGTTAAGTTTTATGTACTTTATGCATCAGATCGATAAGAATGCAAAATACATAAATTCTACGAATTGTTGCAGAATAAAAATTATGGCATTTTACTTGATTCTCATAAATGATTAAAGAGTTCAGTCATCATAAACCCTCCTGCAAATAAGAGAATATAACAAAAAAACAAGAAAGATAAGTAGACAAAAGAACTTGTTAACAGAGTTCACCAATCTTTGGCTACGTCTCTGGGCCCACTTCCAAGTGGAGGACCTCTTTATTGCTCTTCAAATGCTCAAGTTCTCTTTAAAATGGCTATTTTTTGTTAAAAAAGGCTTATGATCTTTTTTACAAGACCTCCTTGTTCAGATACATACATGCATCAACAAACTCTTCTCAAAACATGACAAAATGCCCCTCAAAGCATGAGAAATGGGCTTAAAACTCCAACTCTTCTTCACACTACCTGCATACAAAGTACCCTCTCAAACTCAATAAGCTCAGTTTATATAGTTTTTAGGCTCGAATGAGGAAGCCCAACTTCCTAGAAGAATCTGGCCTCTTTTTGGGATCAAATCCCCCTTCAAATGGCCAAAATATCCTTAAAAATGACCAATCTGGGCCAAACTATAAGGAAATAACCCCAACTATGCATAAAAATGAAAATAATACCAATAGGGTTGGGCGTGCATGAAAATATAGGTCATATGGTGAAAAAGGTGGACAAGCACCAACCCTTTGGGTTGCACACTGGCCCATAGACCTCAAATAATAGTCACATGGCACACATGAATGGGAATGTGCCCTCACATCACGCCTAACCTTAGGTTCAAATTCCGTAGGATATGGTGGAGGGTGCTAAAAATGTGCCCCTTTAATGAATGTATGGCAGTTAAGGAATATGGTGCCCGCACACTTGGTTGTATGCAACAAATGGAAACCTTAGGCTAGGGCTTATCCCCAACCCCCTTTTCTCCACTTTACACCATACATACCACTTTAACTATATTAAAGTGGGTTTTAACCCATAAACATGAGGTTTGGTGTGTTGTCCATTGGTCCTCTCCCAATACTTGCGCTCGATCATAGGTCATGGGTTTGAATCCCATGAACCCCAAAACTATTTTAAACTACCATCTAGTGTTAGGGTGCCACATTTCATTTGCTTGCCTAAATGCCACTTGTCAACTTCTGAGTGGATCTGCCCTATGCCCAGTAAACTGCCGATGTGTTTCCACATGTCTCAATGCTACGTCAACATGGTGATGTCATGATGACATCAACATTGACTTTTTTCTTGTTGATTTATTGACTTTTTTACTTATTTGGGAAAATGGTCAGAGTGTGAGAACTCTCTTATAATCGTCCATTTGAGAAAGTAAATATATGGATGTAATTAGCATGATGAGACGGTCGTAATGGAATTGGTTTCATGCAATTCCAAGAACATTCATTTTTGATCATTTTCTAGACCTGGGGAGCCTCCTAGATCACTAAAGAGAAGGTGATTAGTCATGCTCAATATTTATATCTTGTTTATTCGCAAACAAGAATACTTTACGACTTGATCCCTGACGCTCCTCACCCTTCCACAAATCCTACCCTGACACATCCAGTAGCTTCTCATGTTGTTGATGGTGTGATTGTCACCTTCCATGCTGAGACTCAGTCCACACAAGCCAGTCACATCGATCCAAAATCTAATAATTCTAATGTACAAAATACTCCTTCTCCTACTCCTTCCTCTGGTAATACTACTGAAGTTAATTTGGTTCAATCCACACCTACTGGGAAAAACTGAAATAGAAAGAATGGAAAGGGTAAGAAAAGGAAAGACAAAAAGAATAATCAACAAATTCAAAATCCCCAAACACAACCTGCTGATGATAATGATAAACGTAAAACTCAATAACCTTTCCTCATTTGCTGTGATGATCATTACATGAAATATTTTCCATGATGCAACGAGGTTACTAAGTTCCTCTAAGGGACCGGGAAGCCTCCTACACCCGTCGATTTGTCACAACGTTTCCCTTCTCATCAGCAGGCCCAATTGGTCATCCATGACCTAGCTTCTCATTCTACCACATCCTATGTCCGTATGTGTACTGGTGACTCCAAAAAGAATGAAGTTGCAGTAGCAACTCAGGCCAAATATTACTCTCCATCAAACGAGAAAGTTGATGATTTACCACCTTCGTTGGTTCAACCTCCTCTCTCTACTTCACCTCCAAATGGTCTTCTTCATTTTGAAATACCAAGTCTTGTTATCATCCTTCTCCCTCCTCCAAAGGGAATTGTTTGGAAGTCATATTTTAACCCTCATGCACATGCTGCACAAAACTACAATATTGTAGAATACCTTGCGCAGATACCCTCCGCGATGTTGGCTCTCGAAGTCCTTCAAAGTTGTCCCACTCAATAGAAGGTGTTGTTAAAATCCATTGGTGGAATTGAACCCACATATACTAATTTAATAATATTTGATATAGAATATCATGTTCCTAGACTCCCTCCTCAGTTAGCATTTCATATACAAGTTGTCGTTGAAAACAAGAATATCTATAGAACCATTATTGATGAAGGAGCCTCAACTTGCATCATGTCCGTCACTTGTTGGAAAGATATTGTCTCTGCTACCTTCACTGAGTCACATAATAATATTGAGGCCTTCAATGGTATAGGTTTCAAACCTTATGGTGTTGTTTCCTCCTTTTCTGTTACATTGGAAGGTAAATCAGTCAATGTCAAAGTTGAGGTCTTAGATACACCTCTTGATTTAAACCTTTTTCTTGTCTGTAGCTAGATTGATTCCATGTGTGTAGTTGTTTCCACCCTTTTTAGTGTGTTACATTTCCCAAACCAAGGAAGGTTCATTATTATTGACCAAATGTCCTTCTTTAATGCTTATTCCCATAATAGCAATGTACCCTTTATCTCGAAGACACCTCCTAGTTATGAGAATGTCGACGTGGGTCTTTTGAAAGATTCAACTTTGATGGGTACTTTTCCAATCCCACCACCTGATATTTATCCCATTTTATTGCCTCAATTAACATGATTTCCACCATTTCTCATGAAACCCCTGAGTCATATGACCCATGGATAGTACCTATCCCTAGTGACCATCTTCATTATGGCAACCAAATGCCCTTAATTTCGGTCGAATCTTCTTATCAAGCTATTCAAACAGAACCTCGCTCTCCTCCTTCTGTGATTCATCTCGTGATGTATTTCACATGATATTTCCTACTGATGATATGATCATCTCATTCATGTCTAAGAAAGGTACTCCATGGAACAAGGGGCATCATCGCTCCATTCTCTTCCTAAAATGTAACACCATAGAGATATACCAATGGATTTTGGCTCTGTCAACAGTTGTTGTTATTTCTTTCATTCCTGAGTCCACACACAATGTCTTGTATGAATGGAACTTGAGAAAATTTCACCTGCCATCCCTATAGACATATCGATTAAACCTAGAGTCATGGATAATGTTCATATCGAGGCCTCATTTTCTCCTGATGAGGTCCACACTTATAAATCTATTTTCCAAGAATTCTGTGACATTTTCGTCTAGAGTTATGAAGAAATGTCAGGTATCAATCTTGATATTTTTCTACATGAGATTAAGACATATCTAGAAGATAAACCTGTTCGGTAGAGACTTCACCTGGTACATCCATGTAAAGCTGCTACTATCAAGCTTGAAGTTGAGAAAATTCTTAAAGACGACTTTGTTTATTCTGTGGCTTTGACTGAATCTTGTTTCGGTAAATAATAAACAAGGTACCATATGTGTCTGCGTAGATTATAGGGATATAAATAAAGCTTGTCTTAAGGAAAATTACCCAACCCCTTTCATCGACCAGATCGTTGATGATTGTCTCAGAAGCTATATCTTCTCTTTGATGGACATTTTCTCTGGTTATAATCAAATTAACATTTTACTAGTGGATCAACACAATATTTCTTTAAATTTCCCTTGGGGAACCTTTGCATACCAGAAATTGCCTTTCGGTCTGAAGAATCCTGGTGTGACCTTTCAATGTGCTATGTCTTATGATTTCCATGATATAAAACATATCTTACAACCTTATATTGACGATCTACTGGCGCATTCCATGCAACAACAAGATCACCCGACACATTTGTGGGCCATTTTCTATGTTGTCGATATTATCGCATACATTTGAACCCACACAAATGTGTTTTTTGTGCGGAGTCCACCCGAATTCTCGGTTTCATTGTGTCTATAAACAAGATTCGATTAGACCCTTTGAAGGTTGAGGTGATTCTTAATCTCCCTCCTTCCACACTCTGCCAACTCCAAAGTTTGCAATGGAAGGTGTTAGCGCCGATTCTTGCAAGCAGGGTGTTTCTCTCCGATTCCAGTCCCTTGGTGTAAAAATAAATGAAATGGGGTTTAAAAAACCATCAAATGCATTTTATTCAAAGGATGTAGTCATGAGTGCCAAGTGAAACACATAGAAGGAGTCCATTTCGGGCTTAAAATCAAGTGAGAGGGCATTTTGTTTTCAATGGTGAGGATACATAGATGGAGCATATCGACGGTCATTGGGTCAGCTTGAGTCATGGAGTTGCATGAGGTTTAGTGCATGATCTCATATCTTATGGCCAAAGTCATGAAATGATCATGGTCGTCTGATCCAGTTGAGACACATGGCGTCTGATCAGGCTTGGTCATGATTTTTTCTACCGATATTTCAAAAGACATGAGGTCTCTCTTCCACTGCATCGAGAAACTATGAAACACGAAATGATTAGCCATTTTGGCATTTCAACTACCAGGACTTCAAAAGACATAGGGTCTCTCTTCTAGTGCATTAGAAAACTCCAAAATGTGAAATGAGTAGCCATTTTGACATTTCATCTACCGAGACTTCAAAAGACATGGGGTCTCTCTTTGACTGCATCTGGAATCGACGAAACATGAAATGTAAACGCCCCTAGGATCCATTTTGGCATTTTGGCTATCGGGACTTTGAAAGATAGGGGGTCACTCTTCCACTACATTGGGAAACTCTAAAATGTGAAATGAGTAGCCGTTTCAGCATTTCAGCTATTGTGACTTCAAAAGACAGAGGGTCACTCTTCCACTACATTTGGAATCACCAAAATGAAAAATGTCAAAGCCCCCAGGAGCCATTTTGACATTCTGGCTACTGGTTCTTTGAAAGACAAGGGTTCACTCCCCCACTACATCTAGAATCACCGAAACATGAAATGAAAAAATCCCCTTTGAATATAGGCAGAGGGTCACGGCCCATGGTCACTTGGGGTGATAGAAAGAGCTGTGCAAAGGGCCAAAGCACCAGGTTTAGCTACAAGAGGCATCATCGCATTCTCCAGGTACCAATTCAACTCAGCCTCAATCCTGATCCCTGCTAGAGGTAAATAAACATAGGAGGAGGTGGTTGAAACCTCACCTCACTCCTTAAATTTAAGACATGGAGGTTTTGGTAGGCAGTCTACCCAAGATCATCCTGTGTTCAGGTTCTCCTAAAGAAGCCATGCTGATCTGATGTCCTCTTCTGACCAGAGGATCCTGTATATGATAATTTGGAATTTAATGTCTCAACTACCTTCCTACTGCCAAGGTGGTGAATTGATCTGAGTATATATACTTAGTTTTTGTATTTGTGTAAGGATGGATGGTAGAGCAGAGATCTCTATTATAAATATTTAACAAAGCCTCTAGTTCCCTAGTTATAGATTGATATTTGAGATTTCTTGTTTGATGGAAGCTAACATCTTCCTCCCATTTTTTCCTCTGAATCTTAAGATCCCAGGCATGGATGATCCAATCAGGTGTTGTAATTACTATATAATGTATGTTTGATTATATTAGTTTTACAACATCTTAATTTTCTTGAAGTTTCTCAGATATGAGAGGATCTCATATTTGTGACTTTTCCTCTTTCTTTAAAGGTTGTTGGAAGACCATATGTCCAGAGAAGACTTTATCTCCTTTGTTTTTCCCTCCACTTACTCATGACTATGCAAAATTACTGTCTTAAATTAGATCAAGACCTCACCTGTCTTAGCTGTTCCAACCCATTTTTCTGAGTTAGAATGATATTGTTCTGAGTTTACTACCATTCATCACCCTTTATCAACAAATCGTGACATTTACATTGATGGGCCTCAGGATTACTCCTGTTGCAATCCAGGAGTGACTTATGATGCCAACATTTCAGGTGCTGTTGTTGAGGATGAAGCTGAATATTTTCTCTAGGATTGAATGAAATTAAGTCTTTGATGTCTGAAGGTGCATCAGACATCAGAGCCCTTGAATATTTCCACTGTGCACCTGGCGACTCCACTGTTTCCACTTCACTATTTTAGTCATGGCTACTTTTAGCACACCTAAAAGTTTACCCAAAGGAGATTTTTCAAGAAGGTTTTAGCAGCTGCTTTCTCATCTTGAGAAGTTTCCTGGGAGGACACAACATTAAGATCTGGCCTTTGATGGTGAACAAATACCAGGCACATTCAAATATGTGCATATTTCACCTGGTGAATCCATGATCCAAGGATCAGTCGAAGACTCCACTGATTCGATATGGAAAATATCTTAGCTCAAAGTTGGCTTTCTGTGACTTTTCCAAGATAGTTAATTTTTCTAATCCACTACCTAATAGAGATGAATGGGAAGATATCCTCCCTGAATTTCAAGAAAAATTTTTGGAGGTACTAACTGAGAATTTACTAGACTTTCATGAGGTTATTCATAAACTTAATATCATGCATGAAGATGTCTAAATTAACCTTTTTAGGTATTCATTAAAGGGAGATGCTCTTGATTGGTGTCAATCTCTTCCCACTACAAGCATTCGTTCTTTGGCAGGTTTTCATACAACTTTCAATTCATTTTGTAAAGATTACTTCCTAGCTGAGTGTTTGTATGAAAATTGTTGTGATGAGTTTTATTTGCTCCATAAAGCCTCTACTGGCCCTGAAGACCATGTTTGTGATGAAGCTTTTACTATGGAGGAAAGCATTTGATATGAAAATCTAGAGGTGTTAGATGATATTAATTATGTTAGCCCTAGCATATGACATCATTTTAGATACATCTGTTCTTTTAGATGTTCATAAAGATCAACATGCCTCTTGTGAAAATTCTAAGTTTATAGAGAAGATGTTGTCTATAGTAGATGTCTCTCCTGAATATAGGATTGAAGCAAATGTTCCTAGCAGCCTGGCTTATGATGGAGAATACCTTCTAGTTTTTAAAGATGAGATGGTTGTGGAAGAGGATTCTTCTCTTTTCCTTCAAGAGGTTGCCCATGATATATTTTTACCTACGATTAAATAGAAAAATATTATGTATGAACAACCAGAAGCAACAGTTACCACTATCCCTGAAATTGATATTTTTGACAGTTATATTCTCCATGGGATCACTATTCTGAAGGTTGATCATAGAAATGAAGGGAAACCCTTTTTTGATGAATATTCTAGTGATGATGAGAAACAAGCTTATCCTACATTTGATTACTATGAAGACATTGACTAACATGACAACAAGAAAATCTTTCCCATGGTCCCTATTTATGATGATTATGAATCTGATACTTGGGAGAGCCATGGAGAAGAGGAGTAGGAGCCGAAGATGCATTTTATAGAATGCACAGAGCCAGTCAGTGAGAAGCCACCACCTAAGATCAGTCAGCCTATGTTATTCATCCACCCACCTGTGTTTACCAGAGATATTCAGCCACACGTGAACAACTGTGTAGCAAAGGAGGTTACCTGTCACCCATTTTCTAGAGTTTGCCACTGGTCCTATGAGCCTATGAAGGAATACATGGATTTGTATTTCCTTCACAATTTGGAGCCGCCCTATTTCATCTCAATGTCATCCTATAGGGAGGAGTTGAAGAGCATAATCGTTCTACTGTCATGGTTACACCATCTATTTGTGATCATTGACAGAAGGAAGGAGCTTCTATTCAAGAAGTTGCTTGATTGGCTATGGTGGAAGTTTTCTTTCACCTAGCCCCGTGTAAAGGAATTTATTAGCTTAGGACCATACATAAATAAGCTCCTTGGAGCATGTGTGTTTATATTTTATTTTCACTTATCGGCATGTATTTTTAAACAGGGTGTTTTGAGCTCGATTGCATAGCCTAACAGAAGGAAATTAGAAATGTAGAAGGAGTTCTTAGAGCATCACAGGGACGACTCTACCCCCCATGAAGCCTAATGTTTGCGTCGATTCTTGAAAGCAGGGTGTTTCTCTCAGATTTTAGGCCCTTGGTGTAAAAATAAATGAAATGGGGTTTAAAAACCCATCAAATGTGTTTTATTCAAAGGCCGCAGTCATGAGTGCCAAGCGCAACACACAGAAGGAGTCCATTTCAGGCTTAAAATCAGGCGAGTAGGCATTTTGTTTTCAACAATGAGGATCCATAAATGGAGCATATCGATGGTCATCAGGTAAGCTTGAGTCGCGGAGTTGCATGAGATTTAGCACATGGGCTCATCTCTTATGGCCAAAGTTATGAAATGATCATGGTTGTCTGATCCAGTCAGGACACATGGTGCCTGATCAGGCTCGGTCATGATTTCAGCTACCAGGATTTAAAAATACATGGGGTCTCTCTTCCACTACATAGAGAAAATCTGAAATGTGAAATGATTAGCCATTTTGGCATTTCGACTATCGGGACTTCAAAAGACATGGGGTCTCTCTTCTACTGCATTGGGAAACTCTGAAACGTGAAATGAGTAGTCGTTTCAGCATGTGGTCTCTCTTCCACTGCATCTGGAATCGCTGAAACATGAAATGCAAAATCCCCCAAGAGATGTTTTGGAATTTCATATACTAGGACTTTGAAAGATAGGGGGTCGCTCTTCCACTGCATCGGGAAACTCTAAAATTCGAAATGAGTAGCCGTTTCAACATTTCGGCTATCAGGAGTTCAAAAGACATGGGGTATCTCTTCCACTGCATATGTAATCGTTGAAATGTGAAATGTAAAAGCCCCTAGGAGCCATTTCGACATTATGGCTACCGAGACTTTGAAAGACAAGGGTTTTCTCCCCCACTGCATCTAGAATCATCGAAATGTGAAATGTGAAAATAACCTTTGAATATAGGTGTAGGGGCATGGCCCGTGGTCACTTGGGGTGATAGAAAGAGTTGCGCGAAGGGCCAAAGTGTTGGTTTTATCTATAGGAGGTGTCGTTGCATTCTCCAGGTGCCAATTCAACTCAGCCTCAATCCTGATCCCTACTAAAGGTAAATAAAGGTAGGAGGAGGTGGTTGAAACCTTGCCTCACTCCTTAAATGTAAGACATGGAGGTTCCAGTAGGTAGTCTACCCAAGATCGTCTTGTGTGTAGGTTCTCCTAAAGAAGCCATGTCGATCTGATGTCCTCTTCTAACTAGAGGAGCCTGCACACGCTAATTTGGACTTTAATGTCTCAGCTACCTTCCTATTGCCAAGGTGGCGAATTGCTCTGAGTATATATACTTAGTTTTTGTATTTGTATAAGCATGGATGGTAGAGAAGAGTTCCTGATTGTAAATCTTTAATGAAGCCTCTGGTTCCCTGGTTATATATTGATATTTGAGACTTCTTGTTTAATGGAAACCAGCATCTTCCTCCCCTTTTTTCCTCTGAATCTTAAAAGCCTAGGCATGGATGATGAAGTTGGGTGTTGTAATGACTATATAATGTATGTTTGATTATATTAGTTTTACAACATCTTAATTTTCTTTATGTTTCTTAGATCTGAGAGGATCTCATATTTGTGACTTTTCCCCCTTTTTTAAAGGCTTCTAGAAGACTAGATGTCCAAAGAAGACTTTATTTCCTTTGTTTTTCCCTCCACTTACTCATGACTATGCAAAATTACTCGCTTAAATTAGATCAAGACCTCACCTGTCTTAGTTGTTCCAACCCAGTTTTCTGAGTTAGAATGATATTGTTCTAATTTTACTTCAATTCATCACCCTTTATCAACAAATCATGACATTTACATTGATGGGCCTGAGGCTTACTCCTGCTGCAATCCAGGAGTGACTTCTGACACCAACATAAAGCAAACTTTTTACGACAATTCATCCCCAATTATGCTGAATTGACAAAAGGATTCACTTGGCTACTTAATAAAGGTTATGACTTTGTATGGGACGATGCCACAACCAAATCCTTTGAATCTTTGAAAAATTCTTTAACCCGTACACCACTATTATTTCCACCTGATTACATCTGAGATTACTTCCTCTACTTAGCTGCTTTAGAATATACCATCACCATGGTATTAGTCCAAGAGGATGATTCTCATGACGAACATGTGATAAATTATTTGAGTAGGAGTCAAATAGTTACATGTGGAGAAACTGACCTTCGAAGCTGTTCAAGTTGTCCAATGATTTCATCACTATATCTTGTTACGTAGGACCACTATTATTTTCGATTGCAACCCATGCAACACATCCTTACTCAAAAATTGTTGGGGGGAAAGTAATCCAAATGGATCGTTATTCTCCAGGAGTTTGAATTGGAATTTAAACATGCCAAGTCAAATAAATCTTTGGCTTTTGTAGAATTGATATGTGACCTTCCCTCCACTAAGACAGAAAATGTGGTAGAGGATTCTTTACCTAAAAAATCCATTTTTCTAATCAGCTATGATGATGTATGGTACAAAGATATTATCATCTATCTCCAGACTCAAAATTTCCAGCCTAACCTTTCTAGTACTGATCATTGTTGAATACAATATCAAGCCTATCAATACATCATTCTTAGTGATACTCTTTACCGCATGGTATTGACTCCATTTTTCGATGATGCCTTACTTACGATGGAGCTAAGAAATCCTTGAATGACTGTCACTCTGGAGCATGTGGAGGTCATATGTTTAGGTATGCCACTACCCAAATTCTCTTGCGATATGGTTACTTTTGGCTTTTATTATTTAAGGATTGCATTACTGTTGTCTAGAAATGCCATGCTTGCCAAACGTATACTCATAAGATCAAATTTCACCCTGCTCCTCTTCACCTTGTAGTTTATGTTGGTTCGTTTGCTAAATGGGGCATTGAATTCATGACATGTAACCCTCACTCGGTCGGGGAGCATGGATACATTATTGTAGTTCTGGACTATTTCACTAAATGGTTCGAGGCGATGCCTACATTCGATAACACTAGGAGAACTGCAATAATGTTCATATTCAATCATATAGTTACTAGGTTTGGTTTTCCTCAATCCATCGTTATAGATCATGGTAGTCACTTTTGAAATTTTATGATGTCCAAACTTATTGAAAAGTTATTTCTTCGCCATGAAAACTGAACCCCCTATTATCCTTAGGCCAATGCCTAGGTTGAAACAATCAACAAATTTCTAACCACAATGCTTCGATGGATGATAGGAATTCATAATATGAATTGGCACACAATGTTGTTCTCATCTTTATGGGCCTATCGGACATCCATTAAGTCTACCATAGGCTTTACACCTTTCCAACTAGTTTATGGTATCAAAGCAATTTTTCCGATTGAATGTGAGATACCATGTTTGAAACTGGTCGTTGAACTTTTCCCCAACACCTTCGCCGAAGAGGAATGTCTGTTGTACTTAATGCAATTATATGAAACCCATTGTTATGATGCATTGTTTATTGAAACTCAAAAGAAACATTTTAAATCCCAACACGAGAAACATGTCAAGCCACATGTTTTTTCTGAAGGTGATCTAGTTCTTCTCTACGAATAAGATCGTGCTTTGCTAGGGTTCAGTAAATTCGAGCCCATGTGGTGGGGTCCTTATATTGTCAAATGAGTGTTGGAGAAGGGAGATTATGAGCTAGTATATTATGATGGAATTCCTTTGAGTGATCTCAAAAATGGGCTTTACTTAAAGAAGTACTATCATTAAGTCATTTTTGCATGAGTGCTTGTACTTTAGTGTATCATACTTTTTTGTTCTTTTTCATTGTTTGGTTTCACCCTTCAGCGTCTTACCTTGCATTTTTCTTGGTTTCCATATGTTGGTGTCTTTTCTACCCTACCTTGGCTTCGCTGATGAAACTAGTCGCAGTACTCATAACTTAGCATCCGCTGCTTGGGAAATATATGCACCTACGAATGAGATGATTATTCTACATGGTGTTTTCCTTAGTCGTGAAACTAATAATATCATGGAATGCAGTGCACTCATCGAATTATTTACCAATGTTGTTTCACTTGGAATTCATCATCTTGTTGTATGACTTGATTTGTAGTTAGTAGTCCTATAGTTGAGTAATGTCTATTCTATCTGAAGTCCCACTTTGTTAAGGGTGTATTTACAAATTCGCCTCTTGGAATGTCATTTTCATTACATTGAATATAAACACATTCCTAGATGTCTAAATACATTAACAAATTCATTGGCTAATTATGTGTTAGAAAGACATTTGAGACATTTATAAATCCAATCACACATTGTATATACAACAAGTAAACCAATAGAAGCCTCATATATATATAACGATAAATTTTTTACAAAAGGTGTTTTTGTCCGAAGACCAAAATATAAAAAAGGTGAAGCACATGGCTTCATATACAATAGAGAATCAAGGATGTTGCTCGCTATAACATGTGACTGCTCGTTCTACTCTACAGAGAAGTCAAATGATGGAAGCAGACATGTCCACTGTGTCATGTTGGCAATGCCTCAAGATATCATCAATAGAGGCATCAGGGATGTTCATTGTTGTTGGAAGTACTAGAACAACTGAGAGGGGGGGTGAATCAGTTGTTCATAAGCTTAAACAATTTTATGCCTTTTAAATAATTATTAATATTTCTTCATGTGTCATCAACCAAT